>JAMYWD010000794.1:0-202000 GCA_028583415.1 Protea cynaroides | reverse complement strand
TACAAGTTTCCTATATTCATGGGAATCAATGGGAGAATTAGAAGTGAGAAAAGCGGTGAGTGAAACAAGGTCCGGATGAAAATCAATCATCCTACACGTCTTGCAAGGATTTGAATTCAAATATTCAAAAGGATAAAGCGGAGCTGCAAACCAAGAAGAAACGAACGGTTGCAACTACCTCATCTCAACGTATTTCATGAATTTGAATTCAAATTCAAATCTAAGAGTATGGATAGAGTTGGACTCTATCCATTTGGTTTTGATTTGTATGTGTAATGCTGTAAAGCATTGTAAATCTTTGTAACTAGATTATTATAAATACATACGATGTCATCTCCACAAAAGGTGAGAGAGACATTTGAATCTCAACTTCTTTTATGATATCAGAGTGCTAGGTTCTAGCAAATACAATCCTCACTTCTATCATTTTTTTTTCCTTTTCCTTATGGAGTCGAGCATTGTCTCCACCAATGTAAACATAACTCCTCCATCCACTCCTTTTGGTATTAGAGGGAATATGTCGCATGTGTTGCAAATTAAACTGGACTGTAACAAATTAAACTGGACTGCAACAATTACTAATTATGGTAAGCCCAGTTTCTTCCCCTTTTTCGACACCATGGGTACTTGAAATATGAGAATGGAACCTGTATGTGTCCACTAGCCACGGTGACATCTGTAAGAAGCTCCACTTTCACTCCTATTGTTGAGCCCAATCCTAAATATGATGAATGGCAATTGCATGATCAGATGGTACTTTGCTATATTTTGTCCACTTGGATCAAACCAGTTTTCCCTCTGGTAGTTGGTCTCAACACTTCTCATGAGGTATGGAGTGCACTGTTAGATATTTATGTGAATAGGGTTTTAATCAAACTCATCCCAATCTATAAATAAACCCTATAACACATTGGAGATGGAGTAAACAATGAAAATAATGACATACATGTTGGTGAAGGTTGATTTCCTCTATGCTCCAAGTTTTGATAGTAATCATCTGGTCACAGTTTTCCATAGCCTCCAGAGGATATCCCCAATCACTTGTCACTGGGTGCAGAAATATTTCTTTATTAACTGTGGCTGTAGGGACTCTAACTCAGTATTTATAGAATACTATTGTAACCTTAATACCCTTCCCAGAATAGAATTAGGATTACCGAATCTATCTCATACCATGTGATAAACCAAATGAAAACGGTTTTACTGTGCTAATTAGACTCACATTGAATAATTGGTTTAGGTAATTAATTAAGCCTACATAGATCTAACATGCACTAGAGAAGCACTATGCCTCCCCTTCTCAAGCTCATATAATGCAGCTCGAGTTTTAACTCCAGTCCTTGAAGAAGGGTACTCTTTCTATGCTATAATATATTTAAAAGGCAAAGATGATCGACGATCATCTCTCTACAGTTCTCAAACCAGTCCTTGACAATCAGATGGTGCTCAGTATCCTCAGTGGAGTACTTGGCTCTGAATGTGACAGCTTTGTTATCTCCATCACTTCAAGGTTAGAACGCATAGCTTTGGATGACTTCCTTGGGATTTTAAATAATCATGAAGTTCTGCTTCAAAGTAGGACTGCTGATGATGTAGTAACTACATGTAAGACCCGCACTCCACTAACTTAGTCTAACCGTGTCGTGCCAGGTCTTTCCATCATTCCTGGACCAAGTGGAACAAGCGTGTGAAGATAGATCACAAACCAGGTATGAGAATCGAGCTAAAAACACTAAAAACATGCCTAAGGTCGCATACTTGGGTAGGTATGGTTGACCATAAGGAAGGGAACAAAAATCTCAAATCCAGAACCCCACGGTCGATGATTTTGATCCTACGGTCGACGATTTATGCGACCGTATGATCGACCGTGAGAACCCAGATCAGACTTCGAGTTTTGGAAACTTTGCTAAACTAAGGGATTGCTTTCCTAATTGAAAAATGACTCTATATGGAGAGTTATCCTCTATATAAAGAACGTCCCTCAGCCTTTTTTTTCACTCTTTTAGAACATTAGTGAACCCTAGAGAAAGAGAAGGAAGATAAGGAGAAGAAAAAAAAAAAAGGAGAATAATTTGCTGAGAAGAGATTGGCTCTCTATCATAGGCAAAGGTATGAAACGAATCTCTGAAGATGTAATCTCCAAGTATAAGACTTCTATAGAAGATAGACAATATCAACCTATTATGATCTATGTGATTTCCTTGAGAAATTCCCAAGGAGAACCATGAGGAGTAAATTTGATGATTAGGGTTGATAAGAAATTACTAATGATGGCAATAGGATGACCTTAGAATAAATCTCATTAAAGCACAGAAGAATTAACCCAGGAAGAACTCGAATTGCATGTAGACTGTGACCAGAAATCTCAAGGTCGCAGCTACGGTCGACCAAAGCATGACCAGTATGACCAGAGGATCGACCATAGGCATTCGGGAAGATTTTAGGAATCATATGGTCACAGCTACGGTCGCACCATATGCGACCGTAGGGTATCGACCATAGGAAGAAAAGTAAACCATATGACCAATCTGACACATATCAGTGCTCTGTTTTGATTTTTGACTACTGTAATATATCACATATGAATCTTAACTTAAATTCATATAACTTTTAGGTTGTTAAAACAATACAAAGAGAATTTCAAGGCTTAGAAGGACATCGAGTATTGCTAACAGGTGAGGGAACAAGACCTAAACTAATTGGTTAATAACAAACTGTTTATTTTTATTGAGTCCAATGCCATGATTGATTCTATGCTTGTATGCTTGTAATGTGCATCTCACATGTCATCCAATATTCCTGCTATTACTGTTCATGCATATTTAATTCCGTTTATTTATAACATAATGATGATGATGATGCTAGGAATAAGCATGTGAATATATGTGTGTGGTTGGTGTGTTGGATGCGAGTAGAGCATCAGGGGAGGACGTGGCATGATGGTCTTCGACCTCATCACCAGATTCTAGCTCTATCTTTACTCAACTCTTGCCCACTAACATCGTCGTATCGCCATTATCTTAGAGGAACTATTACGTCGTAGGGCATTAGGGGAGGTGGTCTCGGACTGGGTGGTCTCTGACTCTGCCGGGGGGCCTTAGCTCTATCTCTATGAACGTATTGAGGGATGCTGGGGTGAGGCCTTGGATACACTATTTGGCATTAGGATTGGTTAGTTGTAAGTCCAGTTTGCAAGCCCTCGCCAATAGGGGCTTACGTGTTGGTATGGGTAGGGTATCAGGGGAAGTGTTGGCAGTGTTTGATCTGGATACTTTAGCTCTATCTCTATTCCATGGTGGGTGCATGTGGGACGGCAATGGTGTTTGATCCATTGGGTGGATTTACACACTCGTGTATACAGGTGCGGTGGCCGCTAATCCTTTCTATAGCATATTGCAAACTCATAAACCAAACCAAAGATATGAATTGAATGCATGTATATGTTTGTTGTATTGTTTTGTTTGCTCACTGAGCTATGATGTGTGCTCACCCTTTCGATGTCGAATATTATTAGTTAATGATGCAGCTCCTACTGTTGAAGAATATATGAATGTGCCGACGTATGGACACGTTGCTGCGATAGACGTAGAAGCTGAAGAAGATACATTCATCATGCGAGTGCAAGCAATGTGTTTTTGCTTAAGTTTAGTTATAGTTTGAACATCAGATATGTAATTGATTATTTATTTTTATGTCTAGTAGTTTGGAGATAATTGGATTAAATACTTATTTATCACTGTTAGACTCTCAGTTCATTAATTATAAAGACTTCTGCTTATTTGCTTATTATCTCTGATTATTACTGGTGGAATGTGTGTATGGTTAACATGGTGGGTACTACCTAATGGAGATCCTAGGTGAACCGTTAGTTTATTGGCGGTTCATCACATCATTCTGGTTAGACCAGAATTGGGGTGTGACAACTTGGTATCAGAGCTCTCACGGGTTCTACCTATAGACCTAACTACTTCCACGTGAGTCATGAACTGAGTTAGGATAAAAATTAAAAACTGTAATAAGAATACACCATGAGCACCTGTGTTGTTTGAGATATAAATTAAGAAAGAGAATAATGCACATATGTAATGAAAAACAAATTGTATATATATATATATATATATGCCGAATAAAAACAAGACAAATGTACATCTAATTCAAAGTACAGTCCACAATCCAGACAGTTACTCTGTAGTAAAGAAAAAAAGAAAAAAAAAAGAAAAAAGATCTAAATGGCAATCATGGAGTTGGAGGTGTTAGAGGAAGAGGTGCCTCATGATCTCTATCGTAGTCCTCAGCATATACTCTCGCGAGCCAGGCCACCTGAGTCTGAGTCGCTCGGAGACTAGCTGTCAGATCCGCTACCCGCTGGTCTATAGAGCGCTGGGCATCTAGAAGCTCTCCTACTCTCCGATCAGTCACACGCTGAGCCTCCCGAATCTCACGTAACAGCCCCATCATGTCATCTGGTGGTAGGTGTGAAGGGCCAGCTGAATGAGAAGCCCGAGAAGGGCCAGCTCTAGTAAAATGCTGTGGTGATGGGGGAGGGATGGCATCCACATCCATGTACATCCGATCATCATCCTCCTCATTATCACTCTCGTGTGCCTTTGCTACTGCTACTACCGCCTCTGCATCTGCTGTCACTACTCGAGTGAGAGGACATCTCATTGCATTCCTCTCATCATCACTAATCTGTATCTCTCTCATACCCATCCTGCTGATGGCCTCCCAATCAAGGTCAGCTAAGAAGGTGTCCTCAAGAATCCTCTCATCCACTAAGTCCACCTGTAGACGATCAAGTAGGGTGAAGATCAGCCGCCCATAGGGCAAGTTACCTCTCGAGTCAGGCAGCGTAGCTCTGTGCATAGTCTAAATGATAATATATGGGAGGCAAACAGGCTGCCTAGTACAGATATAGTACAACAGGTACTGAGTGAGCTATGAGATCATCTCGTAGTGTCCGCCCTGGGGAATAAGATTATGCTGGATAATCTTACAGTAAACCCGTGGCTTTGGACGCAGGTTGACTGCTTTTATCTTCTAGCGGTCATCCTGAAAAATCTGGTAATCTATTTCTGCACGCACCTATGTAGACAGAAACTGTGGCTCCCTAGGTACGCAGTAAACCAACTAACCATCGTTGGAAATACTTAGGAGATCAGCCAACTCCTGATAGTTGAAAGAGATTTGAACCCCTTTCACCCGGCAGGTGATACGAAGCTCTCTACCCCTGTCAACATCATCTAAGTCACCCTCTACCTGTAGGTGATAGTAGAATTTCTTGACCAAGTCTGAACGAGTGCAAGCCTCGTACAGAATCACTGGGAGCCATCCCATATCACCAAACACCCTTTCCACATCAAACATGGTTAAATGGGTTAAGTTAACACACCGACCCCCTTCCACTTTCTTTCGATTAAACCAAGGATATCACACCTCTACTTCAACGGACCTGAAGCAAGTTGGGTCATGAACTCGAGGAACCTTAGTGCGAACCATGATAACTGCAAGAGAAGAAAATAAGAAAAACAAGTTAGATAAATTTAAAAATTTGACAACATAACGACGTAAAGTGGGCAAAAGCCTCACTTTTCACCCAAACATTTGGGCAGGAAGACTTACATAGGTCCCAAACCATACTGCAAGGCTCATACAATCCGAAATTTAAACTAGGTAGGTCAAATTTGAAGAAATTTTGACAATTGGGAAAAACCCCAAAATTTAGGTCAAAAAAGGGAAATTTTGAAATTTTTACCAAACCAACCGATGAAACTCAAATTTTCTTGAGGGCTTTCATCCATTGGGTGGCCAATAGCAAAATCCCCCAATAAAAATTAAATTTTTACAGTCAGAAAAATATTAATTAGAAGAAAACCCTAAAAATAGAAAAAACCCTAGATATGAAAGCTTAAAAATGGAGAAAAGTAGAGAACATACCTCAAGGAATGGAGTAACGGTTGTTGATCGATGGAAAAATCACGAAGTTCGTATGGTCGACACTGTAGCAACCCACTAGTGGCGAGTTGAGTAGAGACCGTAGGAGGAAGAAGGAGAATGAGAGGGAAAAATCTCGAAAAACAGGTTTAAAAACCTGATTTTGAATCATACGGTCGCACAATTCGACCAAAACTGTCGACCGTATGATCGACCAAAGGGTCTCGGTATGTTTTCAAGATTTTGAAGGTTGCACCTATGGTAGCACAACATGCGACCGTAGGCCATCGACCGTATGACTGACAGTTGTCTGCATTTTGATTATGCTTGAACTTTTGCCTATTGATTTTGTTTTTTTTTTCTCTCGCTTCCATTGTGAGACTAACCTAATACTACCATCATGTCTTGTCTCACATGTATAGCCTTTCCAAGTACCATTCAATCAAGAGTTTAAATGGCTGGACATAGAGTAAATAGAAGGAGACAGAATGCAAACCCATCTCCACCACCATTGGAGACTAATGATAATGAAGGTCAGCAAGGACAGGAAGAAAATATTAGAACTCAAAATGCTGCACCTCAGAATGTACACACCCAAGCCAACCCAACCAACCTACCTGCACCACCTACGGATTTGGCTACTGCGGTTATGAATTTAACACAACAAATACAGCAAGTGCAAGCCAACATGCAAGCTGCTATGGAAATTACTTTTTTAGCTGCAAACATAACCTCTCTACCTGCAGGACAAGCTAGTATGGCACTTGGTGGTAGCAACACTATACCCCAAGCACCGCAAACATCAGCTATACAAGGCCAAGTGCCAAACCTTGAAGCACCACAAGGCCAGTATAACCTAGGTAATTATCAGTACCAACTGCCTATGTATGGAGCATATGCACAGTATCAGCTTGATCACTCCAGACTGATCGAGTGTTTCCTGAAGTTGAAGCTAAAGGAATTTATAGGCAAGCATCAGATCCATTATGGTCAGCTCACTGAATTGAAGAGATGGAAAAAAACTTTATGATGATGACTATAAATGAAGAAGAGAAGGTATTATGTGCAACTTTTATGCTGAAAGGTGATGCACACCATTGAAGGAAATCTACTCGGAGTTATCTGTTGACAAAGCATGCCTAACTGACTTGGGCTATCTATAAAAAAGCTTTCTTCGAGAAATATTTTCCCAGGAGTTTCAGAGATCAAATGGAAAAGGAGTTTCTGAGTGTGTATCAGGGACAGATGACTATAGACTTATATCAACAGCATTATGAAGAACTGTTTTTCTTTACTCCTTTTAGCATGCAGGAGGAAAATATCAAAACCCGAAGGTTCGTCATGGGACTTAGGGGAAGCATCCGTGAGCATGTGTTGGGACTAGAAAAGAAGATTTATAATGAAGTTGTACAGATTGCTCGAGTACTAGAATCGAGCCAGAGGAAAATTTATTTTTCTCAGAACAGAGGTATTAAAAGGCCGAATGAAAACTCATACAACGGAGGAAACTCCAAGATATTTAAACCCTTTCATACTCAAGGCTTCAACGCTGCAGCCAAGACTACTCCGATAGCCCAACCTCAACAGAAGCAAAGTAATGCTGGAGTCAAATGCTTCAATTGCGATCAAGTAGGACATTATTCAAGAGAGTGTCCTAAGCCAAGAAAACAGCTACAACAAGGAAAAGTTTATGCAGTTACTTCTGAGGATGCTGTCGCATCGCCTGATGTGGTCACAGGTATGACCTGAACTGTTCATTTTGTACTACCTTGTGTAAGCATGTAGACTAAGTTAAATCAAATCACAGGTATCGTACCTATAAATGGCATACCCGCCAGAGTACTCTTTGGCTCTGAGGCTACTCATTCTTTTATATTTGTGTCATTTGAAAAGAAGTTAAATCTATCCCTCAGACCTTTAGACTACAAACTGCTTGTACGATCACCTATGGGAGTAGAAGTGGAACTAGACAAAGGTTATGGACCATGTCTAGTTCTTATCGGCAAGAAGATTTTAGATGCAACCTTAATTCAACTCGAGATGGCAGACTTTGACGTTATCTTGGGAATGGATTGGTTAGCTCGGCACTTTACAAACCTATTATGTGCGAAAAAGATACTGACATTTAAAGATAAGGAAGGAGCAGAGTTTAGTTTTACGAGAACCAAACTTCCCCGTAAATGAAAACTCATTCTCTCTGCATTGAAGGCTAGAAAATGTCTCGAGAAAGGAGGAATTGGGTATCTAGTATCCGTGATCGACCTCACCAAGGAAGCACCATGAATGGAGGATATTGAAGTTGTGTGTAAATTTCCAGATGTATTTCCTGAGGAACTATCAGGACTACCACCTGATAGAGCGACAGCGTTCATTATAAATCTTATATCCAGAGCCGCACCAGTATCGAAAGCACCCTATTGAATGGCTCCTACTGAACTGAAGGAACTAAAGGTACAATTATAGGAATTACTGAATAAGGGTTATATCAGACCCAACATATCACCATAGGGAACGCCAGTATTGTTCGTGAAAAAGAAGGACGGTAGCGTTCGACTGTGTATATATTATCAAGAATTGAATAAGCTTACAATCAAGAATCGATACACGTTGCCTCAGATCGATGACTTGTTCGATCAGTTGCAAGGTGCCAAAGTGTTCTCCAAAATTGATCTTCGGTCAGGATACCATCAGTTGAGATTAAGGAAGGTGATATTCCGAAGACAGCATTCAGAACCAGATATGGACATTATGAATTTTTAGTCATGTCTTTTGGATTGAGTAATGCACCTACAACTTTTATGAAACTCATGAATCGGGTATTCTAGATACGTCAGTCATTGTATTTATTGATGACATACTAGTCTACTCCAAGGACAAAGAAACTCATGTCACAAATCTAAGAGCTGATCTGCAGCGACTAAGAAAAGAGAAGCTTTATGCAAAATTTACAAAGTGTGAATTCTGGCTAAATGAAGTCGCTTTCTTAGGCCATGTTGTATCCGTTGAAGAAATTAAAGTGGATCCTAGCAAGATTGAAGCCATTTTGAAATGGGAAGCACCTAAGAATGTTGCAGAAATCAGAAGTTTCTTAGGCTTAGCTGGTTATTATCGACGATTTATGAAAGATTACTCTAAAATCGTCGTACCTCTCACCAGTCTGACAAAGAAGGGAGAAAAATTTGTTTGGATCGATAAATGTAAAGAGTGTTTCTAAAAATTGAAGGCTAGATTGATATTAGCTCCCATCTTGACTATTTCGATCCTAGGACAACAATTTATCTTGTACACTGATGCGTCTGGGTTAGGTTTAGGATGTATGCTTATGCAAGGAGAACAAGTAATTGTGTATGCCTCAAGACAACTAAAGACACATGAGAAGAACTATCCCACTCATGAGTTGGAATTAGGATCAGTAGTACATGCTGTTAAGTTATGGAGACATTATTTGTATGGAGAGAAATTTCAGATTAAATCAGATCATAAGAGTCTCACTCATCTTTTTAATCAGAAGGAGTTGAACATGAGACAAAGAAGATGGCTGAAATTATTGAAGGATTATGATTGTGATATCCATTATCATCCAGGAAAAGCTAATGTAGTTACTGACGCACTAAGCAAGAAAGCAACGATAGAATCCCAAGAAGAAGTTAGTGCAAATGCTGTAGCATGTGTCATAGTAAGAGTATTTAATTACGATAATGAGCAGTTCGTGATTGATATTCCGAATGAATCAACTGACCAAGTGTTTATTCATCTATTCTCAAACATGTTTGCTACATTGAAGATTGTACCTGATCTATTAGACGAAGTGAAAGCAGCTATTAAATTAGACCCTTATCTGAGAACAATGCAAGAAGACCTCGAAAAAGGTAGGACTACTCCTGAGTTTACCTTGGACGTTGAAAATGTACAAGGTACTAAGATACAAAGGAAGGGTATATTTTCTTGAAATAAAGACTTGGATGTTAGACACAGACTAATGAAGGAAGCTCACACCACTGCTTATTCGGTACATCCTGAAAGTACGAAGATGTATCATGAACTGAAGAAACTATATTGGTGGAGAGGAATGAAAGCGGATGTAGCTAAATTTATGTCTCAATGCTTGAATTGTGAGCAGGTAAAGGTTGAAAGACAAAGACCTGCAGGATTGTTACAGCCACTGATAGAACCAGAATGGAAATGGGACTGCATCACTATGGACTTCGTCACCGGGTTACCATTGACTCCCTGAGTAGTTGACGCGGTCTGAGTGATTGTGGATCGTTTGACCAAGACAGCTCGTTTCATAGCTATACGACCTTAGTATACCCTAGAGAGGATAGCTAAGCTTTATGTAGATAATATTGTCCGATTACATGGTATACCTGAAAGCATTGTGTCCGACAAAGACCTACGTTTTACTTCAAAGTTTTGGGAAGGATTACAGAAGGCTACGGGTACAACATTAAAGTTTAGTACTGCATTCCATCCTTAGACAAACGGACAGTCGGTGTCACACCCCAATTCTGATCCAACCAGAATGGTGTGAGTGAACCGTCATTGAACCAATGGTTCACACCAGGATCTCGAATAGGCCGTGTCCACTCATACAAACCATCACACATAACCACAATCAGAGTATAATAGTACAGCAAAAGTCTTTAAAATAGAATGAACTGAGTATCTAATGATAAATTAAATAAGTATCCAATTATTCGAATTCCAACGTAAAATAAATATCTTTTACATCCCTTTAATATCAAACGAAAATAACTAAAGCGAATAAACAAAATCCAATCACAGGTACACGCAGAAAGGGCACTCGCATGAAGCGTCATGCTCGTCCTCTCCTGCCTGTACACTCAAAGCAGCAACGTCACCATACGCCGGAACATTCACATAGTCGTCAACAGTGTAACCTGCATCAATATCTAAAACAATGTGTACACAAAGGGGTGAGCTCACAACTTAGCTTAGTAAGACAATCAGACAGTTTCACAATATTATGCATGAGTAACAATCATTTTATGTTGTGTTCTGGTTTTAAGTTTGCAATGTGCTATAGAAAGGTTTGGTGGCCCCCACACCTCTATACACGAATGTGTGGCACCTCATGGATCACACCCCCATTGGTCCACATGCACCCATCATGGAATAGAGATAGAGGTAGGATACCCCCGTACCTCCCCTGATCCTCTACCCATACCAGTACCTAAGCCCCTACTGGCCAGGGCTCACAAACTGGGCTCGCAACTAACCAATCCTATATGTCATCAATGTACGCTCTATCCCAGCACAGCCGTCTATGAAATAGAGATAGAGCTAAGGCATTCCCACACCTCCCCTGATGCCCTATCCGCAACTAACTCATTAGGATAGAAACATTACGCAGGTAGACCCTATCCCAACATAACTCCCTACAGCATAGAGATAGAGCTAAAGCATCGTGGACAAGCCAACGTCGACCTCGGAGACCACAGTGCCACATAACCATGGCCAGGCCAGCATCAACATCGGAGACCACCGTACCACGACCTTCCCCTGATGCCCCACCCGTACCAAGCATGTTAAGACAGAATACTACAAAAGGTGCTAGTGTGAAGAGCGATCCCAGGCCCATGCCCCACTCCACACACTAATGAAAACAATCACATGCTTAACAACCGCATCCTATCAATGCATGAACAATAATAATAACTGAAAGTAAAGGATGGCATGTGAATATGCACAAACATCACGTCATATATAATCAAGTGATTAACATCGACTTACTGTCCATTAATTATTAGGTTTAGGTCAGATTCCCTTACCTGACGCTCGTTTGTTAGCTTGCTCCACGTCGCAAGATCCAAACGGAAAGTCATAAAGTCCTACAATATTATTAGGGTTTCATTAGAATATATTGCTTAGGGTTTCATGTTGGTCGGAAACCAACATGGTTACAAAATACACTCACAGAGCTGACCGGTGGCATGTACCGGTGGCAGCTCTGTGGGAAAGACTAGCGACCGGTATGGTCAGTCGGTCCCCACAGACCAGCCTCCCGAGGGATACCGGTGGCAACATACCAGTCGCACTGTGTGCAACCGGTATAGTCGATCGGTATGTCTCCGGAAGACCATACATGGGTTTTTCGACTGCCGTCGATCATCCTCCATGGATTTCCAAGGTTTCTCCTATCCATTCTAAGTCTAATATTTGAGTTAGAGTTATCCCCAACTCATTCAAGTCTCGTTTCGATGAATATCATCTCGGAACTCGAATCTAGGGTTTGACGACAACTTAGGGTTTATTGGCCAATTTAGGGTTTTAGATCAATACCTACTTGCATGGTATTTATCCACCCATACAACTATCCTAGAGTCATAGGGTAAGAAGAGTGATTAAAACACTTACCGTTGACTGGCGTAACGTGAGCGTCGTCAAACGGTAATGGTGGCACCTCCTTCTTCTTCCTAGCTCCTTCTCCTTTCCAATCTCTTTCTCTTCTCTAGGGTTTGTGAGAGATAATGGAAAGGATTTGAGGAGGTTTAAGGGTGTATTTATAGGCTAAAATTAGGGTTTAGGAACCCTATTAGGATTTGGAAAGTCTTAGGATTCGAAATCAGAAAAGTGGGACCCTCAGAAGTCAATTTCTAGATTTCCACACTCAGCTGCGCAGAGCTGACCGGTCGACCGATACCAAGACCGGTACCATCGATCGATCAACATAAAATCATGTTGATTTGATCGTCTTTGGTTTGATTTCATACCTGTTTGCCATCCACTCGTCCCGTCTGGCCCGGTGATGATCGAAAGACCTGCTACGACACAAAACCAAGTTTTAGACCGGGTTTACGGAGTGCGGGTCTTACAACTCCCCCACCCTTAAGAGAAATTTCATCCCGAAATTTGCATGTAGGTTTCACAACTCCCCCACCCTTAAAAGAAATTTCGGCCCCGAAATTTGAACATACCTTGATCGTCGAAAAGGTTAAGGTACTCCTTCCTCATCGCGCTCTCCTCTTCCCAAGTAATTTCCTCCACATTTTGGCTTCTCCAATGCACCTTCACATAATGGATGTCCTTGGTTCGAAGTTGCTGGACTTTTCGACTTGAGAGCATCACAGACACCACTTCGAATGTTAAGTCTTCAGTCAAGTCTGGGGGATCAGCGATCAAGATGTGCGATGGATCTCTGACATACTTCTTCAGTAATGATACGTGGAACACATTATGAACACTAGACATAGATGGTGGTAGAGCCAATTGATATGCTACATTATCACGTCGGGTCAATATCTCATACGGTCCCACATACCTGGGGTAAATCTTCCCCTTCTTACCAAACCGTTTCAGACCTTGCACCGGTGATACCTTCAAGAATACTTTGTCACCCACTGCAAACTCTAGATCTCGGCGTCGATTATCCGCATAGTGCTTCTGTCGAACTTGAGCTGTCTTTACTCTCTCCTTGATTTGATCAATCACTCAGCAAGTTTCTTCAACAAACTCCGGTCCTACAATTCTTCTTTCTCCCACCTCGTTCCATAACAGAGGTGTACGACACTTCTTCCCATAGAGTGCTTCATATGGGGCCATCTGAATTGTAGCCTGATAACTGTTGTTATAAGCAAACTCGATAAGTGATTGCTTTTCATCCCAAGCTCCCTTGAAATCTATTGCACAAGCTCGGAGCATATCTTCTAAAATTTGAATAGTTCGTTCTGACTGTCCGTCCGTCTGAGGGTGAAAAGCTATACTGAACTTCAACTTGGTTCCCATAGCTTTCTGTAATCTTTCCCAGAACTTTGATGTAAAACGGGGATCTCTGTCAGATACTATACTCTCTCGAACGCCATGAAGTCTGACTATATTATCAACATATAACTTGGCCAGTTTCTCCATGGTATATTGAGGTCTGACTGCAATAAATTGAGCTGTCTAGGTGAGTTGATCGACTATAACCAAAATTGCATCCACTGACCTTGGTGTCAAAGGTAAGTCAGTGACGAAATCCATGGTAATACAATCCCACTTCCATGCAGGTTCCGGTAATGGCTGTAGTAAACTTGCGGGCCTCTGCCTTTCTGCTTTAACTTGTTGACAATTCAGACACTGGAACACGAAACGAGTTATATCAGCTTTCATACCCCTCCACCAATATAGTCTTCTTAAATCATGGTACATTTTGGTACTTCCTGGATGTACCGAATATGGAGTGTAATGAGCTTCAGTCATAACTCGATCTCTAATATTGCAGTCTTCACTCTCAGGTATACATAACCGTCCACGATACCTGAGTACCTTGTCTGAATCCAAGATAAAGTCAGGATTGCTCGTACCCTTCTCTAAGTCTTCTTGCACTGTCTTGAGATGAGGATCCTGTAGGATTGCTACCTTGACTTCATCAACTAGATCGGGTGAGATCTTCAAAGCTGCGAACATCATGGTGAACTTATGAATTAAGCCTTGCTCGACTGGATCTTCTGCAGTTTCAATTATATACTCTTCATCACCATCGATTGAACTTGAAGCTGCGGCACATAATGCAGCATTTGTACTTGGTCCTGCCTCAGGTTTCGATGCCCACTTTCTGCTTAAGGCGTCGACCACCACATTTTCTTTACCCGGATGGTACTGGATGTCACAATCATAATCTTTCAACAATTCTAGCCATCTCCTCTGTCTCATATTCAGATCCTTCTGAGTGAAAAGATAAGTTAAGCTCTTGTGATCTGACTTGATCTGAAACTTCTCACCGTACAAGTAGTGTCTCCAAGTCTTGATTGCATGTATAACCGCTGCTAGCTCCAAATCATGCGTAGGATAGTTCTTTTCATGCTCCTTTAACTGTCATGATGCGTAAGCAATCACCTGTTCTCCTTACATCAATACACACCCAATACCCAACCTTGAAGCATCCGTATATAAAGTAAACGGTACGCTTGGTTCTAGGATGGTCAAGATAGGTGCAGAGACTAGTCTTGACTTTAAAGTCTGAAAGCACTTCTCACACTCATCTGTCCATAAGAATTTCTCTCCCTTCTTGGTCAATCTGGTGAGTGGAACAGTGATCCTGGAGTAATCTTCCACGAATCTTCTATAATAACCAGCCAACCCAAGGAAACTACGAATCTCCACAACAGATTTGGTGCTTCCCATCCTACTATAGCAGCTATCTTACTTGGATCAACCTTGATACCGTCTTCAGATACAACATGGCCCAAGAAAGCCACTTCCTTCAGCCAAAACTCGCACTTCTTGAACTTAGCATAAAGCTTTTCTTGTCTCAGCCGTTGTAGGGCTGCCCTCAAGTGTGTTGTATGAGTCTCCATGTCCTTAGAGTAGATCAATATGTCATCGATGAATAGGATGACCGAAGTGTCCAACATATCATGAAACACTCGGTTCATTAGTTCCATAAACGACGCTGGAACATTGGTCAACCCAAAAGACATAACTAGAAACTCATAATGCCCATTCCTCGTCCTGAAAGCAGTCTTCGGAATATCTCCGGCCTTGATATTCAGTTGGTGATACCCCGATCGGAGATCAATCTTCGAGAAAACCTTTGCACCCTCCAGTTGATCGAACAGATCATCGATTTTAGGCAAAGAATACCGATTCTTGATAGTCAACTTGTTCAGTTCACGGTAGTCAATGCACAGCCTTACACTTCCATCTTTCTTCTTGACGAATAATACCGGTGCTCCCCAAAGTGATATGCTAGGTCGTATGAAACCATTATCCAATAATTCTTGTAACTGGGTCTTCAACTCCTTTAACTCGGTAGGGGCCATTCTGTATGGTGCTTTGGACACCGGCGCCGAACCTGGCATAAGTTCTATTACAAACTCTGTAGCCCTGTCCGACGGTAGACCTGGAAGCTCCTCTGGAAATACACCTGGGAACTCTCGAACCACATCTATATCTTCCATCTTGTGTGACTCCGCCGTGATATCAACTACCGATACTAGGTACCCCACTCCCCCCTTCTCTAAGCATCTCTTAGCTTTTAGGGCGGAGAGAATCACCTTCCGCTTCCTAGATAGCCTGATCCCAGTGAAGCTATATTCCCTTCTGTTTTTGTCAGTAAGCACAAGCTTCCTTTCACCACATAATAGGATACCAAGTATACTTAGTCTCTGAAACCAAGTTGTCACACCCTAATACTGATCCAACCAGAATGGTGTGAGTGAACCGTCATTAAACCAACGGTTCACACTAGGATCTCGAATAGGCTGTGTCCACTCATACAAACCATCACACATAACCACAATCAGAGTATAATAGTACAACGGAAGTCTTTAAAATAGAATGAACTGAGTATCTAATGATAAATTAAATAAGTATCCAATTATTCGAATTCAAACATAAAATAAATATCTTTTACATCCCTTTAATATCAAACGAAAATAACTAAAGCGAATAAACAAAATCCAATCACAGGTACAAGTAGAAAGGGCACTCGCATGAAGCGTCATGCTCGTCCTCTCCTGCCTATACACTCAAAGCAGCAACGTCACCATACGCCGGAACATTCACATAGTCGTCAACAGTGTAACCTGAATCAACATCTAAAACAATGTGTACACAAGGGGTGAGCTCACAACTTAGCTCAGTAAGACAATCAGACAGTTTCACAATATTATGCATGAGTAATAATCATTTTATACTGTGGTCTGGTTTTAGGTTTGCAATGTGCTATAGAAAGGATTGGTGGCCCCCGTACCTCTATACACGAGTGTGTGGCACCTCATGGATCATACCCCCATTGGCCCACATGCACCCATAATGGAATAGAGATAGAGCTAAGATACCCCCATACCTCCCCTGATGCTCTACCCATACCAGTACCTAAGCCCCTACTGGCCAGGGCTCACAAACTGGGCTCGCAACTAACCAATCCTATATGTCATCAATGTATGCTCTATCCCAGCACAGCCGTCTACGGCATAGAGATAGAGCTAAAGCATTCCCACACCTCCCCTGATGCCCTATCCGCAACTAACCCACTAGGATAGAAACAATATGCAGGTAGACCCTATCCCAACATAACTCCCTACGGCATAGAGATAGAGCTAAAGCATCGTGGACAAGCCAGCGTCGACCTCGGAGACCACAGTGCCACATAACCATGGTCAGGCCAGCATCAACATCGAAGACCACCGTACCACGACCTTCCCCTGATGCCCCACCCGTACCAAGCATGTTAAGACAGAATACTACAAAAGGTGCTAGTGTGAGGAGCTATCCCAGGCCCATGCCCCACTCCACACAGTAACGAAAACAATCACATGCTTAACAACCACATCCTATCAATGCATGAACAATAATAATAACTGAAAGTAAAGGATGGCATGTGAATATGCACAAATATCACGTCATATATAATCAAGTGATTAACATCGACTTACTGTCCATTAATTATTAGGTTTAGGTCAGATTCCCTTACCTGACGCTCGTTTGTTAGCTTGCTCTACGTCGCAAGATCCAAACGGAAAGACACAAAGTCCTACAATATTATTAGGGTTTCATTTAGAATATATTGCTTAGGGTTTCATGTTGGTCGGAAACCAACATGGTTACAAAATACACTTACAGAGCTGACCGGTGGCATGTACCGGTCGTAGCTCTGTGGGAAAGACTGGCGATCGGTATGGTCAGCTGGTCCCCACAGACCAGCCTCCTGAGGGATACCGGTGGCAACATACCGGTCGCACTATGTGCAACCGGTATAGTTGACCGGTATGTCTCCGGAAGACCATACATGGGTTTTTCGACTGCCGTCGATCATCCTCCATGGATTTCCAAGGTTTCTCCTATCCATTCTAAGTCTAATCTTTGAGTTAGAGTTATCCCCAACTCATTCAAGTCTCGTTCCCATGAATATCATCTCGGAACTCGAATCTAGGGTTTGACGGAAACTTAGGGTTTATTGGTCAATTTAGGGTTTTAGATCAATACCTACTTGCATGGTATTTATCCACCCATACAACTATCCTAGAGTCATAGGGTAAGAAGAGTGATTAAAACACTTAACGTTGATTGGCGTAAGATGAGCATCGTCGAACGGTAATGGCGGCACCTCCTTCTTCTTCCTAGCTCCTTCTCCTTTCTAACCTCTTTCTCTTCTCTAGGGTTTATGAGAGATAATGGAAAGGATTTGAGGAGGTTTAATGGTGTATTTATAGGCTAGAATTAGGGTTTAGTAAGCCTATTAGGATTAGGAAAGTCTTAGGATTCGAAATCAGAAAAGTGGGACCCTCAGATGTCAATTTCCAGATTTCCACACTCAGCTGCTCAGAGCTGACCGGTCGACCGGTACCAAGACCGGTACCATCGACCGGTCAACATAAAATCATGTTGATTTTATCGTCTTTGGTCCGATTTCATACCTGTTTGTCATCCGCTCGTCCCGTCTGGCCCGGTGATGATCGGAAGACCTGCTACGACACAAAACCAAGGTTTAGACCGGGTTTACTGAGTGCGGGTCTTACAGTCAGAGCGTACTATTCAGATTTTAGAAGACATGCTTCGAGCTTGTGTCATTGATTTCAAAGGATCAAGGGATGAGAAATTACCATTGATTGAGTTTGCTTATAATAACAACTATCAAGCGACTATACAGATGTCACCCTATGAAGCACTGTATGGTGGGAAATGTCAAACTCCATTGTTTTGGAATGATGTTGGAGAACAGAGTATTGTTGGATCAGAGTTTGTTGAAAAGACTTGTCAAGTAGTTGGCATTATCAAGAAAAGAGTCTGAATAGCTCAGAACCGTCAGAAGCAATATGCAGATAATCGACGGAGAGATCTCGAATTTACCAAAGGTGATAAGGTATTTCTGAAAATATCTGAAGAGGTTTGGACAGAAGGGAAAGTTGTGTCCCATATATATTTGACCTTATGAAGTTCTAGATAGACGTAAAAAAGTAGCATATCAGTTAGCACTACCACCATCCATGTTAAGTGTGCATGATGTATTTCATATCTCATTATTGAAGAAGTACGTCAGAGATCCAACACACGTGTTAACAATAGATCTATCGGGTTTGACTGAAGATTTAACGTTTGAAGTAGTACCTTTTGAGATCACTAGCCGGAAGGTGCAACGTCTTCACAACCGTGACATTTACTACGTTAAGGTTACTTAGAGAAGCCAAAATGTAGAAGAAATTGCATGAGAAGAAGAGAATGCTATGTGGAAGCAATATCCTCACCTATTCGACTAGGAAGGTATGTACAAATTTTGAGGACAAAATTTATATAAGAGGGGAGAAGTTGTAAGATCCGCACTCCATTAACTTGGTCTAACCGTGTCGTGCCAGGTCTTCCAATCATTCCTGGACCAAGTGGACCAAGCGTGTGATGATAGATCACAAACCAGGTATGAAAATCGAGTTAAAAACACTAAAAACATACCTAAGGTCGAATACTTGGGTAGGTATGGTCGACCATAAAAAAGGGAACAAAAATCTCAAATCCAGAACCCCACGGTCGATGATTTCAACCCTACGGTCGATGGTTTATGTGACCGTATGATTGACCGTAAGAACCCAGATCAAACTCTGAGTTTTGGAAACTTTCCCAAACTAAGGGATTGCTTTTCTAATTGAAAGAGGACTCTATATAGAGAGTTTTCCACTATATAAAGGATGTCCCTCAGCCTTTTTTTTACTCTTTTAGAACATTAATGAACCCTAGAGAAAGAAAAGGAAGAAAAGGAGAAGAAGAAAAAGCTAAGGAGAAGAATTTGCTGAGAAGAGATTGGCTCTCTATCACAGGCAAATGTATGAAATGAATCTCTAAGGATGTAATCTCTAAGTATAAAACTTCTATAGAAGATAGACAATATCAACCTATTATGATCTATGTGATTTCCTTGAGAAAATCCCAAGGAGAACCATGAGGAGTGAATTTGATGATTAGGGTTGATTAGAAATTACTAATGATGGCCATAGGATGACCTTAGAATAAACCCCATTGAAAAACAGAAGAATTGACCTAGGCAGAACCCGAATTGCATGTAGACTATGACTAGAAATCTCAAGGTCGCAGCTACAGTCGACTATAGCATGACTAGTATGACCAGAGGATCGACCATAGGCATTCGGGAAGATTTTAGGAATCATATGGTCGCAGCTACGGTCGCACCATATGCGACCGTAGGGTATCGACCGTAGGAAGTAAAATTGACCATATGACCAATCAGACACCTATCAGTGCTCTGTTTGATTTTCAACTACTGTAACATGTCACATATGAACCTTAACTTAAATTCATATAACTTTTAGGTTGTTAAATCATTCAAAGAGAATTTCAAGGCTTGAAAGGACATCGAGTTTTGCTAATAGGTGACTGAACAAGACCTAAATTAATTGGTTAATAACAAACTGTTTATTTTTATTGAGTCCAATGCCATGATTGATTCCATGCTTGTATGCTTGTAATGTGCATCTCACATGTCATCCAATATTCTTGCTATTACTACTCTTGCATATTTAATTCTATTTATTTATAACATGATGATGATGATGATGCTAGGAATAGGCATGTGAATGTATGTGTGTGGTTGGCGTGTTGGATGCGAGTGGAGCATCAGGGGGAGGATGTAACATGGTGCTCTTCGACCTCGTCACCAGACTCTAGCTCTATCTCTACTCAAGTCTTGCTCATTAACATCGTCGTATAGCCATTACCTTAGCAGAATTATTACGTCGTAGGTCATCAGGGGAGGTGGTCTCGGACTGTGTGGTCTCTGACTCTGCCGGGGGACCTTAGCTCTATCTCTATGGACTTATTGAGGGATACTGAGGTGAGGCCTTAGATACACTATTTGGCATTAGGATTGGTTAGTTGCAAGCCCAGTTTGCAAGCCCTTGCCAATGGGAGCTTACGTGTTGATTTTGGTAGGGCATCAGGGGAAGTGTTGGCGGTGTTTGATCCGGACACTTTAGCTCTACCTCTATTCCATGGTGGGTGCATGTAGGATGACAATGGTGTTTGATCCATTGGACGGATTCACACACTCGTGTATAGAGGTGCGGTGGCCACCGATCCTTTCTATAGTATATTGCAAACTCATAAACCAGACCAAAGATATGAATTGAATGCATGCATATGTTTGTTGCATTATTTTGTTTGCTCACTGAGCCGTGATGTGTGCTCACCCTTTCGACGTTGAATATTTTTCATTGATGATGTAAGTCCTACTGTTGAAGAAGATATGAATGCGTCGACGTATGGACACATTGCTGTGATGGACATAGAAACTGAAGAAGATACGCATGATTCATTGTGCGAGTGCAACCAATGTGTTTTTGCTTAAGTTTAGTTATAATTTGAACATCAGATATGTAATTGATTATTTATTTTTATGTCTTGTGGTTTGGAGATAATTAGATTAAATACTTATTTATCACTGTTAGGCTCTCAGTTCATTAATTATAAAGACTTTCGCTTATTTTCTTATTATCTCTGATTATTACAGGTGGAATGTGTGTGTGGTTAATATGGTGGGTACTACCTAACGGAGATCTTGGGTGAACAATTAGTTTATTGGCAGTTCATCACACCATTCTGGTCAGACCAGAATTGGGGTGTGACACTACACGTATGGCAAACACCGTTGTTGAATTACAATCAACTAACAAGTCATCAAGGCATGGTCGTGGCCATGGTAGAGAACATGGCCGATACCACTCTGACAGTTATGAAAGTTGACCTAAATTCTCTGTCAGGTCTACAACAAAACTGGTCACTCAGCTCTGCAGTGTTACCAATGGTTCAATTTGAACTTCATACACCAACAACCAGCAAATCCGGTATATACTCCTTTTCCAAATGCTATGTATGCTGGAAATCATAATCCATCGTATGACACAGCTTGGTATCCTGTTTCCGGGGCAACTCATCAGCTGACATCGGATCTCTCTAATCTGTCGATGTCCCCTCCACATAATGGAAATGAACAAGTTTGGATTGCAAATGGTTCAGGTTTGTCGATTTCAAATATTGTTCTTCATCTTTGGCTAGTTCTTCCCATTCATTTGCTTGAAATAATCTCTATCATGTCCCTAATATCAATAAAAATCTTCTCTCTGTCTCTCAATTTACTAAAGATAGCCATTGTAAATTTGAGATTCATCCTGATTTTTGTTGTGTTAAGAATCTATCCTCGGGGAAGCTTCTAATGCAAGGACTGACTAAGGATGGCCTCTATCAGATTTGAGGTGTAATCTCCAATAATAAGCCTTACAACTGTCGCATCTTCATCATTGTGCTTTGCTCATCTTGGTGAAAAAGTTTCAGCTAGGATTTGGCATGATCGATTAGGTCATTCTTCTGCAAAAGTAACATCTTCAATTATTTCCAAACAGTTTCTTCCTGTTTTAACTAGTTCAGTTTTCGAGTTTTGTGAATCATGTCAAATAGGAAAGTCAACATCGACTTCCTTTTGTTTGTTTCTAGTAGTTGTCGATGTACTGAACCTCTACAATTAATTTACTCAGATTTATGGGGACCTTCTCCCATCAACTCTGTATTTGGATTTCAGTATTACATTGCATTTGCTATTGACTATAGCCAGTACACATGGATTTTTCCACTAACTATTAATTTCGAAGCTCTATCTATCTTTGTGTCCTTTAAGAAATAGGTGGAAAATTATTTCAATACAAGGATCAAGAGTTTCCAATCAGATGGATGGGATGAATTTCTAAAATTCAAGAACTATCTGAAGGATCATGGAATACTTCAAAGATTTTCTTGTCCAGACACCCAGCAACAAAATGGTAATGTGGAAAGAAAACACAGACATATAGTGGACTGTGGTCTCACATTGATGATTAGAGCTCACATTCCAAAGGAATATTGGGATCATGCTTTTGCAACTTCGGTTTATTTAATCAACCATATGCTCATGTTGGTTTTACATAATATTTCTCCTTATCAATGGTTATTTAAAAAGGTACCAGATTATACTTCCTTAAGAGTTTTTTAATACCAATGTTTTCCATGCCTGAGACCATATCACAACCACAAACTTGAAGATCGGTCTATATCCTGTGTATTCCTTCGTTACTCTCTTCAACACAAGGGATACAAATGCTTGGAACTGAGTATAGGTCGGATGTATACATCTCGCCATGTTGTGTTTAATGAGACAAAATTCCCACTTGAAACAAAACCTCATCTAAACCAACCCCAACCTATGCCTAGCCAGCCTGTGGTTTTTATACCTATAAATTTTTTAACTAAAGAAAAAAACCAACACGTATTCACTACAAACCCCATTCGTGCCACCTCTACTATGGGCCTACCATGGACACAAATCATGATGGGCCTATCCCAACTAAAACTGACCCTTCACTACCACTCCCTAGTACCGAAACCTTAACCCCACTTCCTAATACCGAACACCTCATCAATTCTTCCTATTACCGGTCCTTCACCAATACTTCCCATTACTGATCCCTCCCCACCACATCCTATCACCGACCTAACCCCATCAAACTATGATACCGACTTCAATCATACTATTCAATCCACTGCCAAACTAGTACATCACATGTTAACCAAATAAAAAAATAACAGACATAAACCCAAAGCTTTTCACACCACTCTCTCATTCCCCATGTTCTTATTACAGAACAGTTATACATCCTACAGAGCCGACCTGCTACTCTCAAGCTAGTAAGGATAACAAATGGAGAGAGGCCATGACTACTGAGTTAAATGCTCTAGTTTGGAATGAAACTTGGGATCTGGTTCCTTATAATCCGCAAATGAATGTGATTGGTTGCAAATGGATATATAAAATTAAAACCAAAGCCGATGGGAGCTTGAAAAGAGATATGGCTCAGTTAATGGCCAAGGTGTTCACCCAATAAGCCAGTTTGATTATGGTAAAATTTTTAGCCCCGTGATTAAGCCGAATGCTATATGGGTTGTCTTTTCATTAGCTGTGACATATGGATGGTCGGATTATCAGCTTGACATTCAAAATTCTTTTTTTACATGGCTATTAATCAGAACTAGTATATATGACCCAACTAGCTGGGTTTTAGGATTCTTGACATACAAACCATGTTTGCTATCTACAGCAGGCCTTATATGGTCATAAGTAAGCTCCTAGAGCTTGGTATCAAAGGCTAAGTACGTATCTTATATGGCTTGGTTTTCAAAGCTTCAAAGCTGATTCGTCACTCTTCATATTGCGACATGGCAAGCAGTTATTGCTGGTACTCGTCTATGTGGATGATATGATTGTCACTGGGACTTGTCACACCTCAATTCTGGTTGAACCAGAAGTGTGATTGTATCGCCAAAAACCATGGTTTAAGCTAGGATCACAAGAACCGTGTCAACATTGAAACCACACACATAACCAATAATCAAAATATATAGAATAGCAGTAGAAGTCTTATTACATGAACTGAGAGTCTAATGATAAAATAATAATTAAATCTAATTATTTCAAATGATCAAAATATAAATAATAATATCATAACATTCCGTCTATAATTAAACACAAAAAATGGCACTCTCATGAGGAGTCATGCATACTGTCCACATACTACATGTCGAGAGTAGCCAATCTTCCATACGATGGTGCATTAAAGAAATCTTCCACAGTGTAACTTACATCATTAACTAAAAAGAAAATGACATCGTGGGATGAGCTCACAACATATCTTAGTGAGAAACAAAACAATACAACAAGCAATATGCATGAGATAACATTCAATCATTTGGTCTAGTAAGTTTGCAATGTGCTATGGTAAGGATAGACTACAACCACACCTCCATACACGAGAGTGTGAGTACACCCAACAGTCAGGCTCCAACCAAAATCGCTATCACCCCACATCACCCACTATGAGAGAAATAGAGCTAGAGCCTGATGGCAAGCTACAATCAAACAGCCAACACCCCCTGATACTCTTCCTCATATAAGTACATACACCCCTACTGACGAGGGCTTACAAACTAAGGATCTGTCACTCACCAATCCTCCATGTCATCACAAGTGTATCCATGGCCCTACCCTAGCACTCTTCACTACGAGGTAGAGATAGAGCTAGAGCCTAATGATAAGGCTATGACCAACACCGCTAGCACTCCCCCTGATACCCTGTCCCATACCAAGTTACGTTAAGGTAGACGATGATACAAAGCAATGTCAGTACGGTGAATGGTCCAAGGCTCCAACCTTTCTCCACCAAACACACCAACTAAACAAATACATGCCTATCCTCAATCTCATCATAATAGAAATAAATGTTTATGAACAGTAAAATAACAGTTATTGGGTGGCATGTTAAATTCATAGTATATCAAACAATATACAAGGTTCATTGATTATTAACCAGTTAGTTTGGGGTTATGTCCCTCACCTATTGAGTGATGTTAGACACTTTCTAAGCTATAGGAACTAATTTTTCTTGCTTATAAGTCCTAAACAAACAATAGGATAAAATTAGGTTACATTCTGGTAATTTTTCCTTCTTCGGATTCACTGTTTGGAGTGGCATAAGTCCCATCGGACATTGACTGGTGGCACTATTGGGTCTGATAGTAGCCACGCTAGTCGTCCTACCAATCATTTTTGTGGGACTTCTTGAATATGACTAGTGGCTTCACCGGTGGTACTATATGTCCCACCGGTTAACTCACCAATGTGACTATGAGTCACATCAGAGAACACACTCGACATTATCCAGGTTGTTTCTCTGTCTATCTTTTCTTCAAAGTCAATCCCTCGACTCGTTCTAGAGTTCATCCTATACCATTCTAGTGTAAAAAACATGTTAGGGTTAGGTCTCCATTGTAACCCTAGTTTATCACAACGTTTTGTTTAATGGATCTTTGTGAATAGTAGGATCCTTAACGTATTGGAATCAATCAACAGTCGTTTTGACGGTTGACATCCCAATCTAATGTATATCCTAACCTATGTATAGTGATAAGGAACTTACCATCGGTTTCTTGACGACATTGATGGAAACTGATGGTGAGTTCTTCTTTCCCAACGATCCTTTCTAAGTATAGTCTCTTTCTTCTCCACAGGTTTCTCTCAGATCTCTCTCAGCACTCTAGGGTTTCAGAAAATTAATTAGAGATATTCAATTTGAGGGTGAAGGCCCTTATATAGGGAAGAGTTTCCTTTTTGGAGACTCCCCTACGTATGGAAGGACTCTACGCAAGGTTTTGAAAAGTGGGTCCCACCAAATCCCATTCTTGGATTGAGATTCAGGTTGTCTGATGGCACTGACTGGGAGACCAAACAAGCTCAACCAATCAGACCAGACAATGTTAAAGTTGTCAATTTTCATACCTTGACGCATGGCTTCGTTATTCGGCTACTTCGTCTGACCCGGTTATGATGGAAAGACTTGTCACGACACGATAACCCATGTTAGAGCGGGTTTGTAGAGTGCGGGTCTTACAAACTCATCATTCCTCTATTAATAATTTCATATCTAATTTGGTGATGAGTTTGCTCTTAAAGACTTGGGATATCTAAACTATTTTCTAGGTATTGCAGTTACCTATGCTGATATAGTTATTCATCTTAATCAAAGTAAATATGCAAAACCATTATTGAACAACACTGACATCCTAGATGCAAAACTGTGTTCAACACCTATGCCTACCTCTAGTTCAAAGCTCAAAAAGGATGATGTTAACCCGTTTCTAGATGAAACTCTCTATCGAAGCACTATTGGAGCACTTCAATATTTAACTTTGATAAGACCAGATTTGTCCTATCTGTAAACAAAGTGTGTCAGTTTATGCATTGACCAACAATGGAGCATTGGGTTACTGTTAAACAAATTTTACGGTATGTGGAAGCCACTATTCACTATGGGCTATCACTACTTCTTATGCGTGAACTTCATTTATCTATATATACAGTTGCAAACTGGGCTGACTGTCATGATGATAAAAAATCTACAAGTGGCTACCGTGTCTATTTTGGACCAAATCTGGTTTCCTAGAGCTCTAAGAAAAGGCCCATGGTAGCAAGGTCTAGCACTGAGGTTGAATACAAAGGAACGCTAATGCTACGTCTGAACTTATGAGGTTTCAATATCTATTACATGAGATTTTTTTTTTGTTAAGGATCCAATTTATTAAAATAAATGAAAAGAATAAGACAACAAATAAAAGGCTGATAGAGTGAAAACCTCCTACTTTCGGCATTGCCATTAGTAAGAGGCACACCGGGCAGAAAATAACTAGCAAAAATAAAATCCGGGTCTACGGGATGCATCCCACATGACATCCCTAGCCACTATAACTGGGTATTTGTCCCATGAATATGAATGTCTATCTTGCATTGCTTTCCTTGCAAGCTTGTCTGCTAAAGAAATGAGTGAATCTTATAGAGCATAACGAAAGTTTCATATATAAAGCATTCCATTCTTGAAGGAAGTACCAAGGTAAGTCTGTTGATAGTAATGCGAATACCACTTACTAGGAGTTAAACTCTATCCAGATCTTACGAAATTCAAGGTTGAGAGCTCCCTTCAATCCAATAAAAACAGATTTAATCTCAGCATAGTAATTTGTTTAAATTCCAAGATATTTTGCAAAAGCAAACATAACCTGGCTAGTGTGAGAGTGAACAACACCACCTGCACCCGCAGCTCCTGGGTTACCTAAACTTGATCCATCTGAGTTTACTTTACACCATCCAAAAAAAAAGGCAATGTCCAATACAGTTCTATCACCATCCTGCTTTTTGGAGGGGCAATCCAAAGGGAGAGAGTTTTTGCAATTCTTAAATCAGCAGCAGATTTAATTTTGCATGGCATAAGATAAGAGAAGTTTTTGTAGCCTCTTTTTATATTAGCCCAAATGGAATCCGACACAGCCTTGATATTAAGATGGAGGGCATGGTTTCAAGCCAGCCAAAGATTGTGAAAAGAAATAATCAAAATACCATACCATAGACAACGTTGGGGAGAGATTCTTCCTTTTCGTATCCACCAGCTCAATAATGTATTGCGGGAATTAAAGTGTGGAACTGCCATCTCAAAACATGAACCAATTTTTTTGCCAAATTATAGATGCAATCATACATTCACAAAACAAGTGATTCTATGATTCTTCAGCTGATAGGTATAGAGCACATCTAGAGGGCAATAGAATTCCCTTTTGTTTGATACAATCTTCTGTAGGAAACTTTTGGTTGCACCAACACCATGTTGTCCAGCTCAGACTTGGCAAAATGCCTTTGTTCCAAACTAGATTTGTCTACATTGGCTTTTGCTTTTGAGATCTAAGAAAATCCCATGTGGATTTTACTGTGAACTTTCCATTTTTTTTACTCGTCCGTAGAAGGAAATCTTTGATCCCTTGGGACAGAGGGATTGTTTGATCAAGTTTAAACCATTTGCTGAGAGAGGATGAACGAACCTGAGGATAGATCCATTTCCCATCCTTTATAAACCGAGATAAGGAACAATTTTTACTTTTTAACAAATCTATATCCAATCCTAGATGTTCTCTAAGAGAGAAATCTCCCAACCATTGGTCTGACCATACATTAATGCATTTACCATCACCAACTACCTACCTGGTATGCTTCGATGTCTAATCCCATATTTTCTTGATACTACGCCAAACTGGTGAGGTACACTGTGGGTGACGAATAGTACCATCTTTGGAGAAGTAATGGCCCCTCATAAATCTGGCATATAAGGATTCTCCTATACGAATTTTTCAAGCCATTTTACTTAGCATAGCATTATTTACCTGGTGAAGACGACACAATTCTAGACTACCTTCATTTATTGGAGCACACATTGCATCCCACTTCACAACAACCATCTTCCTTTTGTTGGGATCTCCAGTCCAGATGAAATTTCTGATCCACCCTTCAGCTATTTTTTAAGAGAATGTGGCCATTTGTATACACAAAAGGAATGCATAAAAGAGCTTCTCAAAATAGTTTTTATTAATTCCACATGTCCTGCATAAGAAAGGAGGCGTCTACTCTAGGCTGAGAACTTTTTCTGAAACGATCAATTACTGGGTTGAGATATTCTCTATGCAGTCTTCCTTTGAATAGAGTCACACCCAGGTAGGTTGATGGGAAGATACCCTAAGTGTAGTCTAGACAAGTTAACATTTTCATCCTTTTTCTTCTATACACAGAATTAGAGTTTTTTTTTTTTTTTTTTTTTTTTTTTTTTGCTTTTGTTAGGATTAACTCTTAGACCTGCATAGTCATTATATATTGAAAGAAGATCACGAAGGACTCTACATGATCTTAACTTCGCCTTTATAAAAATGATAATATCATCCACAAAAAAGTGGTGTGTGGGAGTTATCACATTTTGTCCTCTGAAAACAGGCTCTAACAGACCTTTCTCAGCTAGAGATTTGAGTTCTCTGCACAAAGCTTCTTTAGCTATTACAAATAATAATGGAGAAATTAGATCTCCTTGTCATAATCCTCTCGAAGCAAGAAAAAAACCATTGAGCCACCATTAATCATCACAAATAGGCGAGCAGATTCCAAAAGAGATTGCACTTTAGTAACAAAAGATATAGATAAACCAAACTTGGAGAGCACAACAAAGAAAAAATTCCACTCTAGGGTGTCAAATGCCTTCTGTATGTCCAATTTAAGAGCTACATTCCCCTTTATAGTGTGTCTGTGCATCAAAGTTACTAGCTTAGAAGCTTGACCAATATTCTCATGAATTATTTTACCTTTCACAAAGGCACCCTACTCTTTCGAGATAAGTTTTCCCATAATTAGTCCCAATCTATTTGTAAGAATTTTAGGGACTATTTTATATAAGAAATTTTTGACACAGATTGGTCTAAAGTCAGACAACTTCAATATATCATCCTTCTTTGGGATCAGAGAAATATTGTCACACCCCAATTCCGATTGAACCAGAAGTGTGAGTGAACCATCACTGAACCAACGGTTCACACCAGGATCTCAATAAGACCGTGTCCACTCATACAAACCATTGCACATAACCACAATCAGAATATAATAAATACAACGGAAGTCTTAAATAAAATGAACTGAGTATTCTATTGATAAATTTATAAAATATTCAATTATTCAAATTCTCAAAACTTAAATAAAAATATCTTTACATCACTGTATTTCCAATAAAAAATAAATAGAATAAATTAAAATCAAATCCTAAAGGTACACACAGAAAGGGCACTCGCATGAAGCGTCATGCTCATCCTCTCTTGCTTGCACGTCCAGGGCAGCCACGCCTCCATACACTGGAGCGTCCACGTAATCCTCCACTGTGTAACCTACATCAACATCTAAAAACATGTATATATACAAGGGTGAGCTCACAACTTAGCTCAGTAAGACAATCAGACAATCCAACAAACATATACATGAGTAACATTCACATCATGGTCTCGTTTAAGTTTGCAATGTGCTATAGAAAGAATTGGCGGCCACCGCACCTCTATACACGAGTGTGTGAAACCGTCCAATGGATCAAACACCACTGCTGTCCCACATGCACCCTATCATGGAATAGAGATAGAGCTAAGGCATCCGGATCAAACACCGTAAACACCTCCCCTGATACTCTACCCATACCAACACGTAAGCCCCTATTGACGAGGGCTTGCAAACTGGGCTCGCAACAAACCAATCCTACATGTCATCACAGTAGGTTCTATCCCAGCGTAGCTCCCTACGGCATAGAGATAGAGCTAGAGTCTAGTGGCCAGGCTAGAGACCACAGTGCCACTCCCTCCCCCTGATACCCTACCCTCACTAAGCATGCTAAGACAGAACGATATGGAAAGATGCTAGTGTGAGGAATGATCCCAGACCCTAGGCCCTTCCCATTCCACACACCAACAAAAACAATCACATGCCTAACAGTCACAACCTAGCATAGCAAGTATGCATGAACAATAATAATAACTGAAAGTAAAGGATGACATGCGAAGATGCACAAACATCAATCCACAGAATCATAGTTATTAACAATGTTTTACTGTCATTAATTATTAGGGTTTAGGTCAGATTCCCTTACCTGACACTTGGTTGATAGTTCGCTCCGCATCACAAGGTCCAAACGTGCTATCACAAGGTCCTATACGATATTAGGGTTTAGTTAGGATAGGTTTACATTGGTCAAAAAACCAACAATGGCAAAACACATCTCACAGACTTGACCGGTCACAGTACCGGTCGCAGCACTGTGGGGAAACCTGCGACCGGTATGGTCGAGAGGTCCCCACAGACCAGTCCCTGGGAAGTACCGGTCGCAGTACCGGTCGCATATGGTGCGACCGGTATGGTCGACCGGTATATCTCCGGAAGACCATACGTCCGGTTTCTCGACTTCCATCGATCGTCCCGTAATGATCCTAGGGTTTCTCCTATACATTCTAGGTCTGAGCATTGAGTTAGAGTTGTTTCCAACTCCATTTAAGTCTTAGTTTTGATGGTCTCAACCTAGAACTTGAATCTAGGGTTTATCGACTAAATTAGGGTTTGTCGGCAAAACAGGGTTTAGATCAATACATCGCTTTGCATGGTATTGATCCAACTACAATTAACCATTTTAGATTACTTATGGTAGAGGAAGGTTTGAGCACTTACCGTTGACTTGCGGCAACTTGTTCTTCGTCTAACGGCAATGGCAGCTCTTCCCTCTCCTTCCTAGCTTCTTCTCCTTCTTCAGCCTCTTTATCCTTTCTAGGGTTTGTGAGGATCTTGGAAGAGGTTTTAGAAGGTTTAGAGGGGTTTATATAGGCTAGGTTTAGGTTTAGGAAGTCTCCTAGTATTAGGAAAGTCATTCGGTTTGAAATTTAGAAAGTGGGACCCGCAGAGATCCGTTTCCGGATCTTAGTGGTCTGCTGCACAGACTATACCGGTCGACCGGTACCAAGACCGGTACCATCGACTGGTATGAATTAATTCATACTTAATTCGGTCCGTTTCGTACCTGTTTGTTATCCGCTCGTCCCGTCTGGCCTAGTGATGATTGGAAGACCTGTTACGACATGAATTCAAGGTTTAGAGCGGGTTCATGGAGTGCGGCTCTTACAAATATAGTTACAATTAATGCCATTCTGTCAAGAAAAAGGAACGAATTGTAGAGCATACCTCTTTCGCAATAATATCCCAGCATAAATGGTAAAATTTTCTTGAGAATCCATCTGGTCCAGGGGAGCTGTCAGGATCAATTCCCATAATTGCCAATTTTATCTCATCATCAAATGGAAGAGCATCAAGGGAGGCATTGTCGATCACTGAGATCACTGTAGGAATTACATCCAAACATTCTGAGTGTGGGATGCTGCCCGTACTCTTATGAAAGTTTTCAAAGTAGCCAACTGCATATTGAACAATTTCATTTTGTTTATCAAGCACAGTCCCATCTTCTTTTTGGAGTTCTCTAATTAAATTCCTAGTCCTTCTTGCTTTAGCTTTTGCATGAAAGAACATAGAATTTTTATCCCCAAGTTTGAGCCAATTTAGTCTTCCTTTCTCAACCCAAAGTTGTTCATGAAGAGAACACACATCATCATATCTTTTGGCAGCCTCCATTTCCATGTCCCGTAACAGTGTTACAACCAACATTATCTATTGTTTCATATATATCGTCAAGGCAAGTTTTGGAAATCTGAATCTCTTTTTCTGTATTGGGGTATGCTTCTTTGGACCAAAATCTAAGACGAGCTTTGAGGTTTTTCAGTTTGGTGTTAACAATATAAAATTGATTTCCAGTGATAGGAACTTCCCATACCTCTTGTACCACCTTTTTGAATTCTACATGCTCCATCCAGAACCGTTGGATACGGAAAGGAGATTGGTCTCTTTTCATCTCGGACACCAACTATATTGTGTGATAATATTGAAGCAACATATATTGTGATATAATATTGGAGCAACATACTTAGCTGCTAATCCAATATTATATGCAAGGACTAAACTTGTCGAAATAAATTATCATTTCATTCATGATCAAGTCAACAAAAAGAGCTTAGACGTCCAATATGTGTGCATTGAAGAATAGACTGCAGATGTCATGACAAAGCCACTTGCAGTTCAGAGGTTTCAATTTTTCTGGGACAAGTTCATGGTTGCCGAACTCCACATTCGCTTGAGGGGGTGTATTAACAAGAGTCCACAACAACTGAAAAACAGGAGTCAGTAAAACGGTAGTCGATCAATCACCTACACATCTTACATGGATTTGAATTCAAATATTCAAGAGGATAAAGAGGAGCTGCAAACCAATAAAATAGGAACGGTTGCAACTGCAAATCTAAGAGTTTGGATAGAGCTGGACTCTATCCATTTGGTTTTGGTTTGTACGTGTAAAGCTATAAAGCATTGTAAATCTTTGTAACAAGATTATTATATATACATACGATGTCATCTCTACGATGTTTATGGTGTTATTTATCGTTTCCTTGCCAATATCTCTTTCTTGATCCAAACAGCTCATCTGCTTCCACTTCTTTCCTTTGGTTCTTTCAAGAATACCCCATTTCTCTTCTCTTCTCTCTACACATCTAGGGAAGGGGAGAAATAAAGGCCCGTTAGTTATGAACTCAAGAGGAAAGCTTTTAAAAAAAGAAAAACTTAAAAATGAATCATGTAAGAGAAAGTTAGAAATATTGAAATTCATGTAAACAAGAATTCAAATTACAATGATGGGTATGGAAATATGATTAAGGAAACATATGGAAGGGAATGAATGGGGTCCGATTTAGGAAATCACCTTGGATTTGGCATTCGATGTTGTGACACTCTTGCCTAAGTCACCTCTACCAATCTCTTAACTGCTTTTGCAGATTTGGTTTTGGTTTCAGGAGATTTTTCATTTTTTTCCATCTCTATTAGCTATTACAAACAAATCCCAAGAAGTAACAGATGAAGATGATGACGATTATTCAATTCTGATGAGATCGCTTAGGACCAAAGCTTTTTTTTTTTTCATCTATAATATAGAGAGTATAGATAACAGAAGACCCTATAAAAGTGTAAGGGTCAATTGAATCGAAGACAAATATACAATACATCAGAACCAGAAAGATATTATTTTCCCTGTCGGAGGCTGATGCTAACCAGAGTAGTTTGCTACCTTCGGTTGAATGTTGCGGTGTAGAAGCAGAAAAGAAATGAGGTTCTTTACATAAGAGTTTGTGAGGGTTACTTTGGTCATTTCATCATTCCCTATTTTTAGAAGGTTAATAAAGTCATTTAAACCCATTTTTCTTATAAATGCTTTCAAGGGTAAAATTATCTTTAAATTTTTTTACTTAACACTATTAGTCAAAAGGGTGCAGTTGTAATTGTTGTGAACTTTAAGGTGTCATTGTATTTGGACCTTGGTCCAGGAGTGGTATGTCACTCCCCAATTCTAGTCAACCAGAAGTGTGATTGAACAGCTAACCACGGTTCAAGTCAAAATCACAAAGAACCGTACCAACACTCAAACCATACATTAAACCATAATCAGAATTTATAAATAACAACAGAAGTCTTGTTACAAGAATTGAGAGTCTAATGATAAAATAATAATTAAATCTAATTATTCTATGTGACCAAAACATAAATAATAATCTCTTAATACATCAATCTATAAGTAAATACAATAGTGACACTCGCATGAGGAGTCATGCACACTCTCCAATGACTCTGTGTTGAGAGTAGTTAATCTTCTATACGAGGGCGTCAATGAATCCTCCATAGTATAACTTGCATCATTAACTAAAAAGAAAATGATATCATAGGGTGAGTTAAAGCTCAATGACAGGCTACAACCAAACCGTGAGCATCCCCCATGATACCCTACCCCATGCCAGTACGTACATCTCTACTAGAAAGGGCTTGTAAACTAGGATATGTTACTAACCAATCCTACATGTCATCACTAGTATACCCATGGTCCAACCCTAGCATCCTTCAATATGAAACAAAGATAGAGCTAGAGCCTGATGGTAAGGCTATGGGCAACACCACCAGCACCGCCCTTGATACCCAATCTCATACTAAGCACGCTAAGGTAGATGAAGATACGATGATGTTAGTATGATGAATGGTCCAAGGCTCCAACCTTTTTCTACTCAACACACCAACCATATACAAACACATGCCTATCCTCATTCTCATCATAATAGAAATAAATATGCATGAATAGTAAATAGCAATTATTGGATGACATGTTATATGCGCAGTACACAACACAACATCAACACATAAGATAGTTTGATTATTAACCAATTAGTTTGGGGTCTTGCTCCTCACCTATTGAGTGTTGTTTGACACTCTCTAAGAACTTAAATCCAGCCTTTCTTTCTTATGAATCCTAGATAAAAAATAAGATGAATTTAGGTTCAATTCTGACGGGTTACTATTTTCTAGACTGACTGTCCGGAGTGTCAAAAGTCCCTCTGAAGATTTTTGATGGCACTGTCTAGTCTGACAGTAGCCACGCTAGACATCCCACCGGTCAAATCTATAAGACTTTTCGAGAGTGACTGGTGGCATCACTAGTGGCACCTTATGTCCCACTAATCAATTCACCCGTGTGACCTATTGTCCCACCGAAGAAGAAACCGCACATTGTCCAGGTTACGTCTCCGTCTGTCCTTTTTTCTGAGTCAATTCTTCGACTTGTTTTAGGGTTTATCCTACATCATTCTACTATCGAAAACATGTTAGGGTTAGGTCTTTCATGATATCCTAGTTACTATGTCTTCCAAACTACAAGGGTTATTTATGATGAACTATGTAATAACCCTATGTTTGATCATGGTGTTGGGATTGACCCACGATCATTAGTAGTTATGGATTTAATCCACAAACACCCTAAACCTCCACAGGGATGAGGGAACATACCATTGGTCTCATGATGGCGATGGTGGAAACTGATGGTGAGTACATAACCTTCTCCTTCTCCATAGTTTTCTTCTTCTCTACAATTTCTTCCTCAATTCTCTCTAAATTCTAGGGTTGTGGAATGAGATAGAATGGAAAAATTAAGCTTTTATATAGAGGGTTACATCCTATTGTGGATCCACTCCCGTTGAGGAGAGTAGTCCACACAAACTCGGAAACTTTCCTATCCTTGGACTTAATTCTGTGCTTGTCCGATCGCATGCCCTGTGGCGGAGCCCGTGCGACTGGACATGCACAACCAGCCAGACCGGAAATAGTTGAAGTTCTCAGTATTCATACTTGTAGTACATGGCTTGTCATCCAATCTTTTCTTTTGGCCCTTTTATGATGGGAAGACTTGTTAGGACACATTAACCCATGTTAGACAGGGTTTGTGGAGTATGGGTCTTACAATTTCCCTCCTTAAAAAGAAATTTCGTCTTCAAAATTTGATTGTACCTTTTCAATCGAACAAATAAAGATATTCTTTTCACATTATGGCTTCTTCTTCCCGGGTGATCTCTTCCATGTCTTGGCTTCTCTGGGTTACCTTGACATAAAAGATATTCCGATTTCATAGTCATTGTGCCTTTCGACTTGTGATCTCGGCTAGTATAACTTCAAATGTCAGTTCCTCTATGAGGTCTGAAGGATCTATAGTCAATATGTGGGATGAAACTCTGATGTACTTCTTCAGTAAGGAAATGTAGAATACATCATCCACACTCGACATTGACGGTGGTAGTGCAAGTTGGTATGCCACTTTGCCGTGTCTTGCTAAAATCTCATAGGGTCCCACATATCTAGGCCACAACTTCCCTCTCTTACCGAACCGTTTCAAGGCTCTCATAGGTGATATCTTTAGGAACACTTTGTCAACTACAGTGAACTCAACGTCTTGGCGCCTATTATCTACATAGTTCTTCTGTTGGACTTGAGCTGTTATTACTCTCTCTTTGATTTTATCTACCATTAGACAAGTTCCCTCAATAAATTTGGGCCCATAATTCTTCTTTTACCAACCTCATTCCAAAATAAAGGTGTTTGACACTTCCTACCGTACAATGCTTTGTATAAGGACATCTTATTGGTAGCCTGATGGCTGTTGTTGTAAGAAAACTCAGTCAGTGGCAACTTTTCATCCCAAGCTCCTTTGATGTCAATTGCATAAGCTTAGAGCATATCTTCTATGATCTGAATAGTCCTTTCTAATTGACCATCCGTCTGAGGAAAAAAGGTTGTGCTGAACCTCATTTTCGTTCCCATAGCTATCTATAGTCTGCGCTGAAACTTAAAGGTAAGGCAAAGATCTCTATCTGACACTATGCTCTCGGGTACACCATGAAGTCTGATGATATTGTTCACGTACAGTCTCGCCAATCTGTCTAAGGTATACTGAGGTCTTATTGCGACAAAACAAGCTATCTTTGTAAGGCAATCTACAAGCACTTAGACTGCGTCAATTGATCTAGATGTCAACGGTAGTCTAGTGATGAAGTCCTTAATGATGCAGTCCCATTTCCATGTTAGCTCTGGTAATGGTTGCAGTAAACTTGTGGGTCTCTGTCTTTTGACCTTCACTTGCTGACGGTTTAAACACTGAATCATGTGCCTAACCATATCGGCTTTCATTCTCCTTTACCAGAATAATCTCTTCAGATCATGGTACATCTTGGTGCTTCTGGGATGTACTAAATATGGAGTAGAATGAGTTTCTCTCATTATTCTATCTCTGAGGTCTGAATCTTCACTTTCAGGTATAAGTAAATTGCCTCTGTATCAGAGTAATTTCTCAGTATCCAAGGTAAAGTCAAGGTTGGGTTTACCTTTTTCCAAGTCCTCTTGTATGGTACTTAGACACGGGTTTTGTAAAATTACCGCTTTTACCTCATCCGTTAGATCTGGTATAATCTTCAGTGTGGCGAACATAAGTGAAAACTGATGAATTAACCCTTGCTCTATAGGGTTGTTTAGAGACTCTAGCACGTTTTGCACTATATTCCTTTAAGAAGCTAATACCGGGAAGCATAAGGTGGCATTTATACTGGGTCCTCCTTCGAGCTTCAGTATCCCTTTTCTACTCAAAGCACTTACTACTACATTGGCCTTTTCTGGATGATACTGAATGTTGCAGTTATAATCCTTTAGCAGCTCTTACCACCTTCTTTATCTCATGTTCAATTTTTTCTGAGTAAAGAGATATGGATGAGGCTCTTGTGATCTAACTTGATCTGAAATTTCTCTTCGTACAAGTAATGTCTCCAAGTCTCAATTACGTGAATTGCCACAGCTAACTTTAAGTCATGTGTAAGGTAATTCTCTTCATGCTCCTTCAATTTCCTTGAGGTGTAGGCAATCACCTGTTCACCTTGCATTAAAACGCATCTTAAACCCAATCCAGAGGCATTCGTATAAAGAGTGAACTGTTGCCCTGGTGTTAGAATTGTCAAGATGGGAGCTGATATCAACTTTGACTTCAAGGTGTGGAAGCACTCTTCGCACTTGTTGGTCCAGATAAACTTCTCCCCATTCTTGGTCAGCTTTGTAAGAAGAACTGCGATCCTGGAGTAGTCCTCTATGAATTGCCTATAATAACTAACTAATCCTAAGAAATTTCTTATCCCTACAACATTCTTAGGTGCTTCTTACCCTACGATTGTCTCTCTCTTACTTGGATCTACCTTTATCCCTTTTAACAAAATCACGTGACCCAAGAAAGTTACTTCGTTCAACCAGAACTCACACTTCTTGAACTTGGTATAGAGTTTCTCCCTTCTCAGCAGTTGTAAGGCTGATCTGAGATGTATTGCATGAGTCTCATTGTCTTTGGAGTAAGCCAATATATCATATATGAAGACTATGACCGAGGTATCCAACATGTCATGAAACACTTGATTCATAAGTTCCATAAATGATGTTGGGGCATTTATTAATCCAAATGACATAATCAGGAACTCGTAGTGTTCATACCTGGTTCTGAATATTGTCTTGGGGATGTCGCCTTCCTAGATCTTCAATTGATGGTACCCTAATAGAAGATCGATCTTAGAAAATACCTTTGCACCTTGTAACTAATCGAATAAGTCATTGATCTGAGGTAATGGATATCGGTTCTTGATATTGAGCTTGTTCAACAATCAATAATCTATGCACAAGCGAACATTACTGTCACACCCCAATTCTGCACCAACCAGAATGGTGTGATGAACCGTCTATGATCCAACGGTTCAACCAGGATCTCGAATAGGTCGTGTCCCTTTGCTTAAACCATATAGATCCACAACCATAATCAGAGTAAATAAATAATAGCAAAAATATTTAATATTAATGAACTGAGTATCTAACATTGATAATATATATAAAGTATCCAATTATCTCCAAAAGGCTAAGACATAGAATAAAATAAATTTATCAATTACATGTTCTGAATAATCCAACAAATAAATCTAATAAAAATGCATGAGTTGTACTCACACGACGAATCATGCTACTCCATCACAGCTTCTATATCCATCGCCGCAACATGTCCGTACATCGGAGCATTCACATAATCTTCTACAGTAGGACCTACATCATCAACTAAAAATATTCGACGTCAAAAGGGTGAGCACAGATCATGGCTCAGTAAATAAACAATGCAACAAACATATGCATGCATTCAATTCATATCTTTGGTCTAGTTCATAAGTTTGCAATGTGCAATAGAAAGGATAGGTGGCCGCCGCACCTCTATACACGAGTGTGCAAAGCCTCCCAATGGATCAAACACCATTGTCATCCCATACTTCACCCATCATGGAATAGAGATAGAGCTAAAGTGCCCAGATCAAACACCGCATAACACTTCCCCTGATGCCCTACCCATACCAACACGTAAGCCCCTATTAGCGAGGGCATACAAACTGAGCTCGCAACTAACCAATCCTAATGTCAAACAGTGTATCCAAGGCCTCACCCCAGCATCCCTCAATACGTCCATAGAGATAAAGCTAAGGCCCCCCGACAGAATCAGAGACTACACCATCCGAGACCACCTCCCCTGATGCCGTACGATGTAATAGTTCTGCTAAGGTAATGGTGATACGATGATGTTAGTGGACAAGACTTGAGTAAGATAGAGCTAGAGTCTGGTGATCAGGATGAACCACAGTGTCACGTCCTCCCCCTGATGCCCCACTCGCATCAAGTACACTAACCACATACATACATTCACATGCCTATTCCTAGCATCATCATCATCATCATGTTATAAATAAACAGAATTAAATATGCATGAGCAGTAATAACAGAAATATTGGATAACATGTGATATGCACATTACAAGTATACAAGCATAGAATCATTCATGGGATTGGACTCAATAATTAGAAATAGTTTATTATTGGCCAATTAATTTAGGTCTTGTTCCCTCACCTTTGGTCGATAGTAGATCCTCGTTCAAGCTTTGTAAATCACTTTTAAACTACTTGAAAACCTAACAAATTTATAGATTTTAAATTAGAATTTATTTTCAGTAATTTAGACTAACAGAAACTGAGGGGTCGCAGGTGTGGCAGCACCTGTGGTTTAAGTTTCTGCGACCACAAGGTGTGTGGTTGCAAGGTGGTCGCATATCCTTCGACCACACATGCGACCACACCCTCCCTAGAAATTTCCGAGGGCATGTGATCGCAAGGTGTGGTCGCATATCATGCGACCACACATACAACCACACCCTTCCTGGACTTCCCGAGGGTGTGTGGTCAAATATGTGTGTCTCGTGTGGTCGCATATCATGCGACCACACATGTAATGGTTAACTTTTTCACTCTCAACTCTATTCCTTCATGTTTGGATTCCTTGGCTTATCATCATGGTCCTTCCTATGATTGTTCAATGGCTCAAAACTAATATTTTTATACATAATCCATTGTCCACATAATTCTTCCATGGATTCCCTTGGAATTTGTTCCACGGATTGATGATTGGGGTCTCACTTAAATCCCATATCCTTCATGATCTATTCTAGGCTTTCAATTGACAGGGGAATGTTTTCATACCTTAAGCTTGTTGAAGATTCAGAGTTTTCTCTGAATTTTTCCTTCTTAGTCTTCCTCTTTAATTCTCCTTCTCTTCCTCCTCTTCTCTTTCTCTTATTTTCAGTTTGAGTTCTAAAAGGATGAAAGAGACTAAGGAACATCCTATTTATAGAGAAAAACCCTCCATAATAAGCCCTACTTAGTTTAGGAAAGAATCCCCTTCAGATTAGGAAGGTTTTCTAAACTCGGTTTCTTTCTAGGTTCCCTGTGGTTGTAGGTGGGGTCACAAAACCCGTCGACCACACCCACCCTCTGAAACATGTGACCATACGACCTAATCTCATGTGGTTGCATTATTTTGAGCTGTGGTCGACCACACCTATTTAGGTATGCGACCACACCCTCATAATTAACTGTTTTTGGGTTCAATTTCACACCTGGTCTTGTGGTTTCTTCACATACTTGGTCCGCTTGGCTCGACCATGATAGGAAGACCTGATACAAGGTGGTAAGATCAGTTAGTTTGATATAGGTCTTACAACTCCCCCCTTATTATAAATTTCATCCTCGAAATTTACACATACCTTCCGAGTAAAAAAGGTGAGGATATTGCTTTCGCATAGCATTCTCTTCTTCCCATGTGATCTCTTTTATATCTTGGCTTCTCCAAGTAACCTTAACATAATAGATGCCACGGTTGGGTAGATGTTGAACCTTTCGACTGGTAATTTTAGTTGGTGCTACTTTGAATGTCAAAGCATCAGTTAGACCTGGTGGATCCGCTGTTATAACGTGTGTTGGATCTCTGACATACTTCTTTAGTAATGAGATATGAAATACATCATGTACATTGGACATAGATGGGGGTAGTGCTAACTGATACACCACTTTCTCATGTTTAGCTAGAATTTCATGTGGCCCGGCATATCTCGAACTTAGCTTCCCTTAGTCCGAATCGTTTTAAGCGTCGCATATGTGATACTTTCAAGAATATCTTATCTCCTACAACGAATTCAAGGTCTCGATGTCGAGTATCTGTATACTGTTTCTGATAATTCTGAGCTGTTCTAACTCTTTCCTTGATAATGTCGACTACTGGACAAGTCTCTTCAATAAACTCTGGTCCAACAATACTCCGTTCTCTAACTTCATTCCAAAACGAAAGAGTTTGACACTTCCTACCATATAGTGCTTCATAGGGTGATATATGTATAGTAGCTTGATTACTGTTGTTATAGGTGAACTTGATCAATGGTAGTTTCTCATCCCATGATCCTTAGAAATCAATAACACAGGCTCGAAGCATGTCTTCTAAAATCTGAATGGTACACTCCGATTGTCCGTCGGTCTGAGGATGGAATGCAGTACTGAACTTCAACGTTGTACCCATAGCTTTCTGTAATCTTTCCCAAAACTTGGAGGTAAAGCATAGGTCTCTATCGGACACAATACTTTCAGGTACACCATGCAATCCAAAAATATTATCCACATATAGCTTGGCTAACCTCTCTAGAGTATACTGAGGTCGTATAGCTATGAAGCGAGCTGTCTTAGTCAGATGATCTACAATCACCCAGACCAGGTCAACTAGTCGGGGAGTCAATGGTAACCCGGTGACGAAGTCCATAGTGATGCAGTCCCATTTCTAAGCTGGTTCTGACAGTGGTTGCAACAATCCTGTAGGTCTTTGCCTTTCAGCCTTTACCCTCTGACAATTTAGGCATTGAGACACAAATTTAGCTACATCCGCTTTCATTCCCCTCCACCAATATAATTTCTTCAAATCATGTTTCATCTTCATACTTTCAGGATGTACCGAATAAGGGATTGTGTGAGCTTCCTTCATTAGTCTGTGTCTAATATCCAAGTCTTCATTTTCAGGAACACATACTCTTCCTTTATATTTTAGTATATTTTCAACGTCCAAGGTGAACTCAGGAATAGTCCTACCTTTTTTGATGTCTTCTTGCACCATTTTCAAATAAGGGTCTGATTTAATAGCGGCTTTCACTTTATCTATTATATCAGGTATAATCTTCAATGTGGCAAACATATTTGAAAACTGATGAATAAACCCTTGGTTAGTTGATCCACCCGGTGCATCTATCACGAACTGCTCATTACCATGATTGAATACTTTTCCTGTAACATACATTGCCGCAGTCGTGTTGACCTCACCTTGGGATTTTATCATTGCTTTTCTGCTTAGCGCATTAGCAACTACATTAGCCTTCACTGGATGATACTGGATATCTTAATCATAATCCTTCAATAATTTCAGCCATCTTCTTTGTCTCATGCTCAACTCCTTTTGATTAAAAAGATAAGTGAGACTCTTATGATCTGATTTAATCTAAAATTTCTCCCCATACAAATAATGTCTCCATATCTTGACAGCATGTACTACTGCCACTAACTCCAAGTCATGAGTGGGATAGTTTCTCTCATGTGTCTTCAGTTGTCTTGAAGCATACGCAACTACTTGTTCTCCTTGCCTAAGCACACATCCTAAACCCAACCCAGACGCATCAGTGTACAAGGTAAATGGTTATCCTGGGATAGGAATAGTCAAGATGGGAGCTGATATCAATCTAGCCTTCAATGTTTGAAAACTCTCCTCACATTTGTCGGTCCAAATAAACTTTTCTCCTTTCTTAGTCAAACTGGTGAGAGGTACAGCGATTCTGGAGTAATCTTCCACAAATCGTCAATAATACCCAGCTAGACCTAAGAAACTTCTGATCTCTGCAATTCTCTTAGGTGCTTCCCACTTCACAATGACTTCAATCTTACGAGGATCCACTTTAATTCCCTCATCGGATACAACATGACCTAAGAAAGCGACCTCATTTAGCCAAAACTCGCACTTTATAAATTTGGTGTAAAGCCTCTCTTTTCTTAGTCGCTGTAAAGAGGCTCTTAGATTCGTGACATGAGTTTCCTTGTCCTTGGAGTAGATCAATATATCGTCAATAAATACAATGACTGACGTATCCAACATATCATGGAATAGTTGATTCATGAGTTCCGTAAAAGTTGCAGGTGCGTTAGTCAATCCAAAAGACATGACTAAAAATTCATAATGTCCATATCTTGTTCTAAATGCTGTCTTTGGAATATCACCTTCCTTAATCTTCAACTGATGGTATCCTGACCAAAGATCAATCTTGGAGAACACTTTGGCACCTCGCAACTGATCGAACAAGTCATCAATCCAAGGTAACTGGTACCGATTCTTGATTGTAAGCTTATTTAATTCTCGATAGTCTATACACAGTCGAACACTACCGTCCTTCTTCTTCACAAACAATACTAGCGCTCCCCATAGTGATATGCTGGGTTTGATATAAACCTTGTCCAATAATTCCTGTAACTGTACCTTCAGTTTCTTCAGTTCAGTAGGAGCCACTCGATAGGGTATTTTAGATACTGGTGCGGTTCCGGGTATAAGATCTATAACTAACTCTGTCGCTCGATCGGGTAGTAGTCCTGGTAGTTCCTCAGGAAATACATCCGAGAAGTCACGCACAACATCAATATCTTCCATTCATGGTACTTCCTTGGTGAGATCAACCACGGATACTAGATACCTAACTCCTCCATTCTCGAGGCATTTTTTAGCCTTTAATGCTGAGAGGATGAGTTTTCGTTTACGGGGAAGTCTGGTTCCCGCAAAGCTAAACTCTGCTTCTTCCTTGTCTTTAAATTTTAGTTACGTTTGCAAAATGCCGAGCTAACCAATCCATTCCCAAGATAACGTCAAAGTCTGCCATCTCAAGTTGAATTAAGGTTGCATCCAAAATCTTCTCGCCGATAAGAACTGGACATGGTCCATAACATTTTTCTAGTTCCACTTCTAATCCCATAGGCGATCGTACAAGCAATTTGTAGTCTAAAGATCTGAGGGATAGATTTAGCTTCTTTCTAAATGACACAGATATAAAAGAATCAGTAGCTCCAGAATCAAAGAATACTCTAGCGGGTATGCCATTAATAGGTAAGATACCTGTGATTTGTTTTAATTTAGTCTACATGCTCATACAAGGCAATACGAAATGAAAGGTTCAGGACATACATGTAACCACATCAGGCGATGCGACAGTATCCTCAGATGTAACTGCATAAACCTTTCTTTGCTATAGCTGCTTCCTGGGCTTAGGACACTCCCTTGAATGATGTCTCATTTGATTACAGTTATAGCATTTTACTCCTTCACTATTTTGCTTCTGTTGAGGTTGGACTGTTGGAGTAGTTTTGGCTGCAGCATTAAAGCCTTGAGTACGGAAGGGTTTAAATATCTTTCTGTTCCCTCCGTTATATAAATTTCCATTTGACCTTTTGATACCTCTATTCTGAGCAAAGTAGCTCTCCCTCTAGCTCGATTCTAGTACTCAAGCAGTCTGTATTGCTTCATTATAAACTTTCTTTTCTAGTCCCAAAACATGCTCCCGAATGCTTCCCCTAAGTCCCATGATGAACCTTTGGGTTTTAGTATTTTCCTCCTGCATGCTAGAGGAAGCAAAGAAAAATAACTCTTCATAACGCTATTGATATGCATCCACAGTCATCTATCCTTGATACAAACTCAGGAACTTTCTTTCCATAGCGTCTCTGAAACTTCTAGGAAAATATTTCTCAAATAATGCCTCTTTAAAGATAGCCCAGGTCAATTAGGTGTGCTTTGTTAGTAGATAAGTCCGAGTAGACTTCCACTAGTGGTGTGCATTGCCCTTCAGCATAAATGTGGCACACAACACTTTTTCCTCTTCATTAACAGTCATCATCATGAAATTCCTTTCCATCTGGTCGATCCAGTGAGCTGGCCACAAAGGATCCACTGGCTTGCCATTATATTTCTTAGGCTTCATTTTCAGAAAACGCTCAATCAGTCGAGAATGGTATAACTGATACTGAGCATAGGCCCCATATATAGGTGGTTGATACTAGTAACTGCCTTGGGCTACTTCAAGGTTTTGTACTGGAGCTTGTACAACTGGCATTAAGGTGCTTGAGGTACCGTGTTGCTACCCCCTGGTACGGTGCTAGCTTATCTGGCTGGTATAGGTGTATTATGTGCAGCTGGAAAAGCCATTCTCATAGCAGCTTGCATATTGGCTTGCACCTGCTGTATTTGCTGCAGCTGTTGTGCTAGGTTCATTACTGTGGTAACTAAATCTGTAAGTGGGGCTGGCAAGTTTGTAAGATTAGCTTGGTCATTGGCTCCTGGTGGTACCACATTCTAATTCTCTTATCTTTCAAGGTTTTCATGGCTATTTTCCTCCACAAGTGGTGGTGGTGGAATTGGGTTACGTCCTCGTCTGGTTACTCTTCACCCAACCATTTCCTGTTTTCGGTGGTGGTAGTGTCTGAAAATCATAAAACATGTGAGGTAATCATAATATACATCATTCCCATGTCAAAATCTAATTAATCAATGTAAAATTCTAATTTTCTAAGTCATTTAGTCAAAATAGAGTATTTTCCATCGTGTGGTTGATAGTGGGGTAGCAATATATGCGGCCACAGGGTATGCGACCTCACAAAACCCTGTCAGCTCACCGAGAGCTTGTGGTCGATCGTGTGGTCACAATATGTGCGACCACAGCGTGCGACCACATGAAATCTGTCAGCTCACCGAGAGCCTGTGGTCAATCGTGTGGTCGCATATTTGGTCAAATTTTGCGACCAGGCGACCCCAAATTAGGTTTTTAAACCTTATTTTTTTGGAGTCATTCTCTACTGTCTCTTTTGCTTTCAACTTAACTCGCTTCCACTGAGTTGCTACAGTGTCGACCACTTGTGTTTGGTGATTCTTTCGTCCATTCACGACCTACCCTCCGTTCTTTCAGGTATGTTATCTACTGGTTCTCCTTTTAAAGCTTTCAAAACTAGGTTTTTCTCTATTTCTATGGTTTTCTTCAAATTAAAATTTTTCTAATCGTAAAAAATTGATTTTTATTGGGGGCTTTTCCTATTGGCTACCCAATGGATGAATGCCCTCAAGAAAATTTGATTTTCATCAGTTAGTTTATGAGAAACTTGATATTTTCCATTTTTGACCTAATTTTAGGGGTTTTTTCAAATTGTCAAAATTTCTTCAAATTCAATTTATCTAGTTTAAATTTCCAACTGTATGAGCCTTGCAGGATGGTTTGGGATATATGAAAGTCCTCCTACCCAACTGTTTGGGTGAAAAATGGGGCTTTTGACCAAATCACGTCGTTATAATGCCAAAATAGACAAGAGAATGTTTTCATACCTTAAGCTTATTGATGATTCAGAGTTTTCTCTGACCCCTTCTTAGTCTTCCTCTTCAATTCTCCTTCTCTTCCTCTTTTCTTTCTCTTACTTTCAGTTTGAGTTCTAAAAGGATGAAAGAGACTAAGAGACATCCTATTTATAGACGAAAACCCTCCATAATAAGACCTACTTAGTTTAGGAAAGATCCCCCTTAGGATTAGGAAGGTTTCCTAAACTCGGTTTCTATCTGGGTTCCGTGTGGTCGCAGGTGGGGTCGCAGAACCCGTCGACCACACCTTCTGAAACATGCAACCACATGACCAAATTTCCTGTGGTTGCATTATTTTGAGGTGTGGTTGACCACACCTGTTTAGGTATGTGACCACACCCTCAGAATTGACTATTTTTGGGTTCAATTTCATACCTGGTCTTGTGGTTTCTTCAGGCACTTGGTCCGCTTAGCCCAACCATGATAGAAAGACTTGATACAAGGTGGTAAGACTGGTTAGTTCGATACTGGCCTTACAACTACCATCCTTCTTTACGAGCAACACTAGTGCTTACCCTGGTGATATACTCGATCGTATAGAACCCTTATCTAACAACTCCTGCAGTTGAGTCTTTAATTCCTTCAGAACTGTAGGGGCCTTTTGATAGGATGACTCAGACACTTGTGCTGACCTTGGTAGAAAGTCTATTATGGACTCGGTTGCTCGATCTGATGCAACCCAGGTAAGTCCTCTGGAAACACATCAGGAAACTCTAGTATTACTTCAATGTCTTCCATTCGTGGCATTTTGATGGTAACCTCAACCACAAACACAAGATAGCCAATTCTACCTTTTTTGAGACACCTCTTTGCCTTGAGCGCAGAAAGAATGAACTTATGCTTCCTAGGCAATTTGCTTCTAGTGAAACTAAATTCTACACTCTCATTGTCTTTGAATGACAACTTCTTTTCAGTGCATAGCAACTTCACTGAGTGTTGGGCTAACCAGTCCATTCCCAAGATAACGTCAAAGTCTACCATCTCGAGTTGAACTAGGTTTGCTTCTAAATCCCATCCATCAATACGAACCGGGCATGGTCCATAACATTCATCTAATACTAGTTGTAGTCACAAAGGAGATCGTACTTGTCACACCCCAATTCTGCACTATTAAGAATGGTGTGATGAACCGTTAATAATCCAACGATTTAACCAGGATCTCTAATAGGCTGTGTCCTATAACTTAAATCATACACATCCACAACCATAATCAGAATAAATACACAATAGCAGAAGTCTTAATATTAAATGAACTGAGAATCTAACTTGATAATCATAAATAAAATATCCAATTATGTTGTATCAATCGAGACATAAATAAATAAATTATCAAATTACATTGCCTTAATAGTTCAAATAAAAATCTAATCGAAAATGCATGAGTTGCACTCGCATGATGAGTCATGCGTCTCCACTATATCTTCAGCATCCATTGCAGCAACGTGCCCGTATGCAGGAGAATTCATGTAATCTTCCACGGTCATACCTGCATCATCAACTAAAATATTCGAATTCGAAAAGGGTGAGCACACATCACGGCTTAGTGAGCAAACAAAATAATGCAACAAATATATGCATGCATCTAATTCATATCTGTGGTCTAGTATATAAGTTTGCAAAGTGCTATAGAAAGGTTCGGTGGCCGCCTCACCTCTATACACGAGTGTGTGAATCCGCCCAATGAATATCGTTATTGCCATCCCACATGCACCCACCATGGAATAGAGATAGAGCTAAAGTGCTTAGGACCGCACCGCATCACACTTCCCCTGATGCTCTACCCATACTAACACGTAAGCCCCTGTTGGCGAGGGCTTGCAAACTGGGCTCGCAACTAACCAATCCTAATGTCAAACAGTGTATCCAAGGCCTCACCCCAACATCCCTCAATACGTCCATAGAGATAGAGCTAAGGCCCCCTGACAAAGTCGAAGACTACACGGTCCGAGACCACCTCCCTGATGCCCTACTACGTAATAGTTCTACTAAGGTAATGGCGATACGACGATCTCAGTGGACAAGACTTGAGTAGAGATAGGCTATAGTGCTTAGGACCGCACCGCATCACACTTCCCCTGATGCCCCACTCGCATCAAGTACACTAACCACACACAAACATTCACATGCCTATTCCTAGCATCATCATCATCATCATGTTGTAAATAAACTGAATTAAATATGCATGGACAGTAATAACAGAAATAGTAGATGACATGTGATATGCACATTACAATCATACAATCATAGAATCATACATGATATTGGACTCAATAAACGAAAATAGTTTATTATTAGCGACTTAGTTTAGGTCTTGTTCCCTCACCTTTGCTCGAGTGTAGATCCTCTTTCAAGCCTTTAGAATCACCTTTATATCAAGAAAAACCTAACAAATCGATGGATTTTAATTAGAATTCATTCCGACAGTTTTAAGCTTGCTGTATTGCTAGGGTCGCAGGTTGGGTCGCAGGTTGGGTAGCATGTTTCTGCGACCCCAGGGTATAGGGTCGATCCTAGGGTCAGTTATCCTATCGACCCTAGGTGTGACCGCAGCTTCCCTGGACTTCCCGAGAGCTTGGGGTCATTCCTGTGGTTTGGTAGGATCGGTTCCCAATCGACCCTACCTGTGATCGCACGTGGTTTAAGACGATCTTTCATTCTACAGTCTATTCTTTCATGTTTGGGTCCTTTGGCTTACTTTCATAGTTTATATGCTTATTCTATGGCTTAAAACTCCAGGTTAAACACTTACTTTGTTTATCATGATTCCCTCCATGGATTCCATTGAAATCTTCCCATGGATGGATGATTTGGGTTTCTCCTAGATCATACCCTCTTTATATACTATTCTAGGGTCTTAATAACTTATGGAGAATGTAATCATACCTTAAGCTTGTTGAGATTCAGAGATTTCTCTGAATTTCTTCTCCTTAGTCTTCTTCTCCAACTCTCCTTCTCTTCTCCTTCTCTTCTCTTTCTCTCACTTTCAATTAGGGTTTCAAAAGGAGTGAAAGAGGCTAAGGGACGTCCTATTTATAGAGGAAAACCTCCCAAAATAAGTCCAATTGAGATTAAGAAAGAATCCCCTTGAAATTAGGAAAGTTTCCTAATTACGGTTTCAGTCGATGATCCTAGGGTCGCAGATCCCGTCGACCCTAGGGTTTCAGTCATTCGACCCTAGAACTAAAAGTCATGGATCTGTCTTCTGATGAGGTGGGGTCGACCCTACCTATTTAGGTATGTGACCCTACCCTCTATTTTACTGTTTTTGGGTCAATTTCATACCTGGTCTTGCGATTTCCTTCACGCACTTGGTCCACTTGGCTCGACCATGATAGGTAGACCTGGTACAAGGTGGTAAGATCGGTTAGTTCAATATGGGTCTTACAGTACTAATAGGCTCTGGTCTAAAGGTCTGACGGGTACGTCTAATCTTTTCCCAAATGAGACAGATACAAAAGAATAGATGGCCCCAGAGTCAAAGAGTACTTTGGCAGGTACACTGGCTATACTTACAGTACTTGTAACCACATCAGGTGATGCGGCTACGTCTTCTCAGGTTATAGCATACACTTTCCCTTGCTGCAACTGCTTCTTGGGTTGTGGGTATGTCTTTGCATAATGTCCCATTTGGTTGCAGTTATAGCACTTGATATTTTCACCTTGACTGCCTTCTTGTTGTGTATTTGTTGAAGTAATCGCACTAGTCAAACCATTGTTTGTGGCCTGAATGGTCAAAAAGGCTTCGAACTTCTTCTCGTCAATGTATCAGTAGTAGGACTTTTAGTCCTCGATTTTGAGCGAAGAAGCTTTCTTTCTGGTTAAACTCCAGAACTCGGGCAATCTATATTGCCTCATTATAGATATTCTTCTCCAAACCCAGCACATGCTCACGAATAGTGCCTCTAAGCCCCATGGTTAAACCGTCTGGTCTTGGTAGCCTCCTTTTGCATGCTTGTAGGGGCAAAGAAAAACAATTCTTTAGACCTCTATTGGTAAGCGTCCACTATCATCTGTTCCTAGTGCAAATTAAAAAACTCCCTCTCCATCTGATCTTGAAAGCTTCTGGGGAAGTACTTATCGAAGAATGCTTCCTTGAATATTGTCCAAGTCACCTAAGCGTGCTTGGTCAGCAGATAAGTGCGGGTGGAGTTCCACTAGTTGTTTGCACCTTTCCTCAGCATATAGGAAGTGCACAATACCTTCTCGCTTTTCGTGTATACCATCATACGAAAGATTTTCTCTAATTTTTCTATCCACTATGCTAGCCACTGTGGGCTTGATCTCTTACATGAGAATGTATGGGGCTTCATCTTTAGAAATGTTTCCACTGTTATTGTGGGGTCATTTTGCCATGGTGCAACCATTCCATACATCTGTGGCTAATATCGGTACCCTCCCTGGTAACCACCTTGATATCGCCCTAGTACTGTCTTGGTGTGTTCATCACCAAGATTTGTTGGTGTTGTTGTTGGGCCACTGGAGCGGTATTACTGCCAACAGGTGCCGTAGTATTTTGGCTTGGGGTACTAGTGTTAACAGTGGTCGGATCGGTTGTGTCCAGTGCAGCTCACAACTCTAACAATTCTCGCTATTGTTCCTATACTTGGTGGACTAGGTTGGTCACAACCGTGGCCATATCTCCTGGGGGTGGTTCAGGTAAAGGGTTTTTTTGGTCTGGATAGTTGCCCATTGGTTTGTTCCCATCTGGTTTTCATTGGTTGGTATCTGCCCAGTTTAGTTGTCAGTACTAGTTCCCATCTCGTTTGGTGGTGGGACTAAATTACGGGCATTGTGACTACCTCTATGGCTGCGGCCTGCCATTTCAATCTAGTAATACTGACAGAATTTATAAAACATGGCCACTATGCAAGAAACATTTTGTACAAAATAGATTGGCAAGATACAGTGTTAGTCCCATGCAATGCACGCAAAACAAAAATCCCAACTACAACTGAGCAGAAAATTTTCCAGGAAAAACACTCAATCAAAACAAATTTTATCTGGTGGTACTTGTTTGGTGGCAGGTTTGGGATTCCTTGTCCCACCGATCATCCCACCGCATACATTCTAGAAGTTTTGGAACTTTGTCCAATAGCATGTCCGGTGTGGCTTGACTGAAGGATTTGTCCCACCGGTCATCCCACCGGACATCATATCCTTGAGGGTCAAAGATTGTCCAGTTACATGTCCGGTGGCACTTGGGAGTTGTAAATTCTGACCGAACAACCAAAAATTGCTTTTAAACCCGCGATTTGTGTTGTTTTCTCTCATTCTTTCTCCTTGCTTTCTTTTAGGCTGTGATTCCACTCACCACTAGTGACTTCCTATCGTCACTTCAAACGTCGAGCAAGCTTTCCCCTCTAGTCAAAATCTCCACCTTCCTCCCAAAGGTAAGTTTCTTCTTCCAAACCTCTCTTCTGGGAATTTTCTAGGTTTTTATCACTCTTTTTATGGTTTTTTTTATTAGAAAAAACTTAACGGTAGAAAATCTTTTCTTGGTTTAAAATTAATGCTGGGGCCTCGATGAACAAAAGCCCTCAACCAATTTGGGGTTTTATTAGTTTTTTCATTGAAAACCCAAAAAATTTGAATTTTGACCTAGGTTTTCTAGGAAATTCTCAATTCTTTCAAATTTTCTTCAATCCTTCTTATTTTTGTTCAATTGTTGGTTTGGTTTGACTATTTGGGTGTGCACCCCTTCATGTAAGTCCTCCTGCCCTCGCGTTAAGGAGAGTTCGAGGATTTTTGCCCAGTTTACACTGTTATGCTGTTGAAATTTCTAAAATTTTGACATACTTATATTTATTCTTGCTTGGTTTTGTAGGTTTAAACACGTCTAGACACCCAGCTCTGGCCAAGAATGTGGAGTCTGGTTCTCAAGGTCCACTACCACCGATACGGCTATATGATGGGTTCCATTCCATTCGATGGAGGCGGAGGCTTAATACCCATGGTATCAAGGCAAGAATGTTGAGGTGGGTTGCTATGTGAACCTGCAGTAGTTAGACAGGTTCGATGTGCAAGCGGCATTCGGTGCTCTTGGATGGCTACCCATGATTTTATACAATTCAGTCACCCACCCAGACTTGGTAAGGCAGTTTTACTACAACCTGCAGTTGGAGAGCAACCCCAACGACTTCATTCAAGGCCGAGAGTTATGCATCACCTTCAGGGTGAAGGGTGTGGTCATCTCCTTTGACACTGAGGAGTTGGCTGAGTTACTAAGAGTGTTCAGTACTAGTGAGCTAGTGTACTACGTGCCCAAAGTGCGTAAGTATTTAACTGAGGATCTTCACCAGGTCATTTAGGATCACATCCTTCTATCAAGTCATCCCATGAAGTTGGCCAACCTACAACCCCTTCCTTGTGTCTACTGTAGGATCATTCACCACAACATTCTCCCACAGAGCAGCCATTACAATGAAATCTATCAATTAGGTCAGTACTTGACATTCTGTGTTGACACTAGGCAGGAGGTCTGCCTTCCATATATCATCATCCACACCATGTACCATGCAATGATGCCTGGGTTAAAGAGCAAGCTGCCTTATGGTCAACTGATTACCACCCTCTTTGCACGAATTGGGGTGAGCATGGATGGTGGGCAAGCCTATGAGGATACCATGATGGCAGATTTGGGCTGGGAGGCTATCTACAAGATGAGGTTGACATTATTCTTAGCGACAAGGAGTTGGAGGCTCGTGAGCGGCCACTAAGGGGGCCAGCAACCATAGCAGCAAAGGGGGTCAGAGCTAATGAGGATGTGTACATGGAGGACATCCCGCTCCTGTACCCCAGCCCATTCTTGTGACTGGTCCTTCACACTTTACCTCTGACTAGGTGCTATCACTACTCTGAGATATTTGGGAGGCTCAGCGCGAGACAGATCGACGAGTGGTGGAGCTCACTCAATGTCTTAGAGTTACATAGGAGGAGGTGCATTGGCTCCGAATGGCCTATGAGCAGGATTATGAGTACGATGATATGACGCCTGCACCACCTCCCCAACCAGCCCAGTGATAGACTTTATATTATTTTACCCTATTTCTTATATGTTTTCTTTTCTTTTCCAAGGTAACTGTTCGACTTGTAGACTATACCCTGTTATTTATGTATGAACCCATTATTCATTTATAAATATATAGTTCTTCCTATTAATTATGCATTATGCTCTTGTTTAGTTCCCTTCCTAATTCAAAATGCAATGTTCGTTGTAGTAGGTTTGTATTAAAGTTTTTAATTTACCCTATTTTAGTTCAAGGATACAGGTTAATACATATAACAGGTTTGATTGGCACAACCTTTTTGCTTTGATACCAAGTTGTCACACCCTAATTTTGGTCAAACCAGAATTGTGATTGAACTGCTAACAAACCACGACTCAAGCCAGGATCACAAAGAACAGTGCCAACAGTCAAACCATAAATCAAACCACAATCATAATATATAAATAACAACGAAAGTCTTGTTACATGAACTAAGAGTCTAAGGATAAAATAATAATTAATTCTAATTATTCCATGTGATTAAAACATGAATAATAACCTCTTAATACATCCATCTATAAGTAAACACAAAAGTGACACTTGCATGAGGAGTCATGCACATGCTCCATTGACTGTGAGTCGAGAGTAGCCAATCTTCCATACGAGGGTGCGACAATGAAATCCTCCAGAGTGTAACTTGCATCATCAACTAAAAAGAAAATGATATCGTGGGATGAACTCACAACTTAGCTTAGTGAGAAACAAAACATGCAGCAAGCAATATGCATGAGATAACATTCAATCATTGGGTCTAATAAAGTTTACAATGTGCTATAATAAGGATAGACTACAACCATACCTCCATACACGAGAGTGTGAGCACACCCAACAGTCAAGTTCCAACCAAAACCATTGTCACCCTACAACACCCACTACAAGATAAAGATAGAACTAAAATCCAACGACAGGCTACAACCAAACCGTTGGCACCCCACTAATACCCTATCCTGTATCAAGACATACACCCCTACTAGCGATGTGTGCATTTTAATAGACACACTGAAAGTGGGGGTCGGTGATGATGTGAAAGTGGGGGTCGGTGATGATGATACAGACTCTTGTGATAACCAATACTCTATAGATTGCGCAAGCAAAAGAACCGCCTATAGATTCAAATCAAGACACATGTCATTTGGATATGTCATGATTGTAAATTTCAAATTGCTATTGTAACAATAGTCACAATTGTAAATTGTTGTCCCTATTTTTACGGGATTTAACCCCAGTCGAAACTGTAAGTCTCTCTAAGAGACGTTGCCATGAGCACTAATTGATCAAGCCTTCTCACGTCTCCAATTCTGTCTATTTGAATTTATACTTATGGTATCAGAGCGATAAGCTACCCATCATTTTTTTTCCAATCCTTATCCATGTCTTCTCCTCAATTAGATATGAACACTCTCAATCCAGCTAAAGATGTATCTGCTATACAGCCCTAAACTCCTGTTAACAACTCTCCACTGCTGGTGATATCGAATATTGCCAGTCTCATTCCCATCAAACTATTCTCCACGAATTACTTGTTATGGAAATCTCTTTTTTAACCTATTTTGAGAGGTCACAAGTTGATGCATTTAATTGATGGCACAAACCCCTCTGTAGTGACATCTGACTCTCCTTGGTACGAGAAAGATCAGATGTTGCTATCATGCATCAATGCAACTTTGAACGAGTCTGCTTTTCCTTACATCATTGGCGTCTCCTCCAGGCTTGGGATTTACTAAAACAAAGGTATGCCTCAATTACCCCAGCTCATGTGATGTTCCTCAAGCGACAAATCAGTTGCATCAAAAAGGGATCACAGAGCATGACTGATTATCTTCAGCAATTTAAAAGCATCTCTGATCAATTGGCTGCATGCAGCTCCACTATAAGTGAAGATGACCTTGTTTTGTATATTTTTTATAGACTCCCACCATCTTACAGAAAATTTTGTTCATCTGTTCGCATACGAGCTCGCACATCTTTTCTTCCTATTGAAGAGTTACATACACTTTTGATATGTGAGAAACTGGCTCTAGCCGATGATACCTCACTTGATACTTTCAGCGCTTTGGTTGCATTCCAACCAAATAAATCCACCTTTGGCCGTGGATCTTCCTCAACCCGAGGCAGAAATAATAATTATAGTAAAGGTGGACAGCACCAAAAGCGCACTTCCAGTTTCGTTGATGAAGGTGTACTTTCACTATCTTCTTCTACTACAAATACCACTGGAAATACCTCATGCCCTCAATAACAGATCTGTCATAGGATGGGACATCTTGCCATTGATCGTTTTCATCGAATGGACTATGCCTATTAAAGGCGTCACCCACCTTAGAAGCAAGCTGCAATGGTGTCCTCCAATGTCTCTACTTCAACATTTGGTATTCAGATATGGGTGCCACTCATCACCTAACTCCTGATATTGATGATCTACACATTTCGGCTACCTATAATGGTACTGATTCGGTATAGGTTGGAAACGGCCAAGGTTTGCCCATAACTCATGTTGGATCCACCACTCTATCCTCCTTTCATTTACAAAATATTTTATGTTGTCCTATTGCCAAGACTAATCTCCTTTCAGTACACAAATTTTCTACTGATAATAATCGTGTATTCTGTTTTTGATGAGTTTGGTTATTGTGTGAAGGACAATACAACAGAGAAAATCCTATATCAAGGGCCCGTTGTGAATGGTCTCTACTCTTTTCAACCGCTCAACCTTCGTTCATCCAGTTCTCCTCAAGCTCATTTCAGCTCATCTACATCAGCTTCCCAGTGGCATGCTCGACTTGGTCACCCATCTTCATCCATTCAACAAACTATCTTTTCTGCAATGTCTTTCAAAAAATGTGTACTTCTTGTCAAATAGGGAAAATCCATGAGCTTCATTTTTCCTTGTCTCAGTCAGTAACTCATCGGCCCCTTTAACTTGTTCATTGTGATGTTTGGGGACCTGCCCCAACTCCATCATGTTCTCAGTTTTTTATATTATGTACTCATTGTTGATGATTATTCCAAATTTTCATGGTTGTTTCCAATGAAGTTCAAATTTGATTTCTTCCAAATATTTGTTTCATTTAAAGCTAAAGTTGAGAAATTGTTTCAACATTCCATCACTATATTCTGCTCTGAAGAGGTGGTGAATTCATAAGTAATAAGTTTCAACAATTTCTTCGAACTCATGGTATCACTCATGAAATTTTTTATCCCCACACACCTGAGCAAAACGGGGTGGTAGAACTAAACATCAACATATTGTCGAAATAGGTTTATCCCTCCTAGCCCATGCCCATATGCCTATCATATACTGGTTGGAATCCTTCACCAGAGCCCTTTATCTCATCAATCCATGCCTATCCTCAATTATAATAAATCCCGTCCTTATGAAGTCCTCATGAAGTCTAAATTGAACTAGTCATACTTAAGAGTGTTCGGCTGCCTCTGTTTCCCATGGTTAAGGCCTTACAACTCTACCAAATTGCAATATCGATCTACAAAGTATTGTTTTCTGGGTAATAGCGAAGGCTACAAGGGATACAAATGTCTTGATCTAAAGACAAAATGGGTTTACACATCTAGGCATGTTGTGTTTGATGAGGTACAATTTTCATTTTTAAATTCCAACCACTCTATGTCATTATTTCCTTTCACTAATGAGTTAAATTTTTTGGGGCATATCCTATCCTCAATCATTAACCAATAATCTTGCATCTTCCTTATAGCCACCACCGCCACCATCTCTATCCACTACACAAACGATACCTGCTGATTATCCTTCATCGAACCCCACTTCACCAACTGTTAGTCCACAACTACAACCTGATATTCATTTCCCGACACCTCCCCTACCCTCATTAAATTTAGATGCACCCAACCCACCCCCTAAACCGACTCAACCAGAACGCACTTATCAAATACAAACAAGGTCTCAATCTGGCATTTCAAAAAGATGGGCCTTCAACTATAGTACCATCACATACCCATGGCACTCGTAACTACTACATACCAGGAGCCCACATGTTTTTCACAAGCGTATAAGTATCCTGAATGGTGATAGGCAATGGATCAAGAATTCAGTTCTCTATAAAAAATAAAACTTGGGTTCTAGTGCCATTAGATCCTACAATGAATATTGTTGTCCAATGCAAATGGGTTTATTGGATCAAGCAAAATGTTGATGGAACGATAAATTGTTACAAAGCTAGATTGGTGGCAAAAGTATTTCTTCAACAACTAGGTGTTGATTTCATTGAAACATTCAGTCTAGTTGTTAAGGCTGCAAATATCAGAATTGTTTTAGAAATTGTTGTTTCAAATAATTGGTCTCTCCAACAAATGGATGTGGATTGTGCTTTTCTCCATAGAGATTTGTAAGAAAAAGTTTACATGGAACAACCGGCTGGATATGTTGATCCTACTAAGCCGTCACATGTATGCTTAATGCAGAAAGCCATTTATGGTCTACACCAGGCACCAAGAGCTTGGTATGAGAAGTTCACCGCTCAGCTTCTTGCATATGGGTTTATGATTTCACAATCCGACCCATCATTGTTTATTTTCCATGACAACAATGTGACTCTGTATCTATTGCTGTATGTGGATGATATCATCCTAATAGGAAATCTCCCAGGTGCTATTAGAAACTCATTCTTTTTCTCGACCAACACTTCGAAATGAAAGATCTTGGCCCACTTTCATACTTTTGGGAGTTTACATTACCAGAGACAGCAATGGATTATATCTAGATCAGTCCAAATATATTCTGGAGGTTCTACAATGTGTTAACATGGTTAGATGGAAACCAGTTTCAACACCAGCTACATCATAGAAATTAGGCCTTGAAGATAGTCCTCTACTAAAGGATGTCACTCAGTATCGATGTTTGGTAGGTGCTTTGCAATATGCAACACTTACAAGACCTGATGTGGCTTACGCAGTTAATCAAGCTTCACATTTTGTACAAGCCCTTTCTGAGGCCCATTTTGCAGCATTAAAGCGTATAGTGAGATTTCTAAAAGGAACCATTTCAGTTGATCTTCATCTCAAACTAGGTCCTTTGAATATCCATGCATACTGTGATGCTGATTGGGTAGGGTGCCCCATTAGTAGACGTTCTACAGGAGCGTACATTGTGTTTCTTGGTGCAAACCCCATATCATGGAGTGTAAAGAAACAAACTACAATAGCACGCTCTTCCTCAGAGGTTGAGTATCGGTGTCTTGCACACACAGCAGCTGAAGTTGTGTGGCTCTATTCTCTATTTCGAGAGCTTCAATGCAAGATCAACGTCGCACTAGTTATTTGGTGTGACAATATATCAATCCTATCATTCATGCAAGAACAAAGCATGTGGCTGTAGATTACCATTATATTCAAGAATTAGTGGGTCGTAAAATCATTGACATCAAATATGTCAAACTGTAATTCTAGATTAACCAGTGGTGTGATGAACCATCATGAGAACCAACGTTTCAAACTAGGATCTCATCAAACCATGCCAATAATCCAAACCAAATACACATTCCACATCAATCGGAGATAATAAAGTAAATAATTGAAGTCTTATTAATAATGAACTAAGAGTCTACATGATAAATAATTAAATAATCAGTTATCTCCAAGTAGTCAAAACATAATTAATACCTATTACAAGTATCAAAATACAAGAATAAAACACTACGTAACTACGGTGGAAACATTCACTTGACCAGTCATATTCATCCTCCACAGCTTACACATCTATAACTGTCACATGTCTATACGTTGGCGTATTCATATAGTCTTCAAGGGCATTACTTGCATCATTAGAAACTAAAAATAAAATGGTACCGTGGGGTGAGCTCACAACCTAGCTCAGTGAGAAAACAAAACAATGCAACAAACATATGTATGCATTCAATTCATATCTTTGGTCTAGTATAAGTTAGCAACTGTGCTATAGAAAAGATTGGCGGCCACCGTACCTCTATACACTGGTGTGCAAGCCCACCCAATGGATCATACACCATTGACGTCCACATCCACCCTACCATGGAATAGAGATAGAGTTAAACTGCCCGGATCACATACCACCAACACTTCCCCTGATACCTTACCCATACCAACACGTAAGCCCCTATTGGCGAGAGCTTATAAACTAGGATCGCAACTAACAAATCCTAATGTCATCCAATATATCCAAGGCCTCACCCCAACATCCCTCAATACGTCCATAGAGATAGAGCTAAGGCCCCTCGACAGAGTTAGAGATCACATGGTCCAAGACCACCTCTCATGATGCCCTAGGACGTAATAGTTTCGCTAAAGTAATGGTGATATGACTATGTTAATGGACAAGCTTGAGTAGAGATAGAGCTAGTGTCTGGTGACCAAGCCAGAGACTACAGTGCCACGTCCTTCCCCTGATGCCCTACTCGCATCTAACACACTAACCACATATACAATCACATGTCTATTCCTAACATTATCATCATCATGTTATAAATAGATAAAAATAAATATACATGAGCAGAAATAGCAATTGTATTAGATGACATGTGAGATGCACATTACAAGCATACAAGTATAGAATCATTCATTGCATTGAACAAATAAAATAAAATAGTTTGTTATTATCCAATTAGTTTAGGTCTTGTTGCCTCACCTTTGATTAATGTTTGTTCCTCTTCCAAGCTTTGGAAGTCACTTTGAATCTATTGGAACCTAAACAATTAATGTATTCAAGTTAGGAATTAATTTTCTCAAGTTACAGTAGTCAAAAACCTTATCTTGTCTCAAATATACTTGATGTTATCGTGTAGTCGACCCTGTAGTCTCAATATATGCAACCATACATTGTACGGTCGACCTTGTGGTCACACTTCATGCGATCGCACCTTGCAACCACACGATTCCTGAAAACCACCCGAATAGCTATCGTCGATCCTTTAGTCACCCTGTGGTGGACCATAGGTGCGACCATTCGAAGTTTGGTTGATTTTTATTTCTCATACAAGTTTCTACTCATGGCTCATCAATGGGATTCACCCTAAGATCATTCAATGGCCTTTAGTCACAGTTTATCCTTATCAATTATCCCTAGCCTATTCTCTCATGGTTTTCCATAGAAATTTCATAAGCGAAATCGTTACATTGGATTTAACACATCAACATGATGAAAAGCAACCTATCCTATCTGATCTAGCTTTACAAAGATAGGTTCATACCTTAAGCTTGCTGTAAGATAAAATTCTTCTCTGCAAAACTCTTCTCTATGATTTTTCTCTAAATCTCCTTTTCCTTTTTTTCCTTTCTCTCTTTCTCTCTTAGGTTTAGAGTTTTAATTTTGGATTCTAAAAGAGTGAGAGAGGCTAAGGGACGTCCTTTATATAAAGAAAAACCTCCATATAGAGTTTTCCCTCAACTAGAAAAGAGATCCCTTAGTTTAGGAAAATTTTCTAAACTCAGAGTCGGTCTCAACATCCTGCGATCACACGTGTGGTTGCAAAATCCGTCGACCACACATCCCAAATATGAGACCACACATGTGCAGTCTCATATGTGTGGTCTCTTGTCGTCGACCACACCCCTCAAAAATGCGACCACACATCTATTTTGACTGGTCTCACTTCTTTAATGGTGTAGTCGACCATACCAGTTCAGGTAGTCAACCACACACTCCTAATTCACTCAATTTACATACCTAGCCTTGTAGTTTTTTTACACGCTTGGTCCATTTGATTTGACTATGATAGGAAGACCGGTCACAACATGAGAACATAAAGTTAGACCGGGTTTGGGGTGTGCGAGTCTTACAACTCCACCACCCTTAAAAGAAATTTTATCCTCAAAATTTACACGTATAGATTACAACTCCTCCACCTTCAAAAGAAATTTCATCCTCGAAATTTGAATGTTATTCGGAGTTGAATAGGTGAAAATACTGTTTTTGCATTGCATCTTCCTCTTCCCATGTAACCTTTTCCTCGTCTTGGCTTTACCAGGTTACCTTTACATAATAAATATCTCGGCTTCGGAGACGTTGTACCTTCTAACTGGTGGTTTAGGTTGGTACCACTTTAAAATTTAAATCATCTATCAAATCTGATGGATCCATCGTCTAATACCCTTGATGGATCTCCAATGTACTTTTTCGGTAAAGACACATGAAATGCACACTAGAGATAGACAGCGATAACGCTAGTTGATATACAACTTTTCTACCTCTCTCCAAAATTTTATAAGGTCCAAAACATATATAGGACATAACTTTTTCTTCTTGTTGAATTGTTTCAAACCACGCATAAGTGACATCTTCAAGAACACTTTATCACTTATAGCGAACTCGAGGTCTTGGAGTCTCTTCTAACAAACTTGAGCTGTATTGGCCCTTTTTTTTTTCTTGTCTACCACTCGATAGGTTCTTTAACAGACTCAGGTCTTACAATTCTTTGTTCTCCAACTTCATTCCAAAATAGAGGAGTTCGACATTTCTATCGTACCATGCTTCATAGGTGATATCTATATGCCAGCTTGGTAGCAATGTCGATCAGTGGTAACTTCTCAACTCAAGCTCCGTTAAAAAATAATTTCGCAGGCTCGGAGAATACCTCCTAGGATCAATATAGTCTGCTTCGACTGTCTGTTGGTTCGAGGGTGAAATACTATGCTAAACATCAACTTTGTTCCCATCGCTTTCTATAGTCCCTTCTAAAACTTCAAGGTAAAGCGTGAGCCTCTATCCGACACCATGCTCTCAAGCATACCATTCCATCTGACAATATTATCCATATATAGCTTAGCTAGCCGCTTCAAAGCACACCGAGGTCGTATAGAAATGGAATAAGACGTCTTTATAATGCGATCAATATTCACCCAAACTGCATTAACCGATCTAGGAGTAAGTGGTAAACCGGTGACATAGTCCATTGTAATGCAGTTCTACTTCCAAGTTGGCTCTGATAGTGGTTGTAGTAAACCTGCTGGTCTTTATCTTTTAGCCTTTACTTGTCGGTAGTTCAGACACTAGAATACGTGTCAAGCCACAGCTACTTCCATTCCCTTCCACCAAAATAATCTCTTCATGTTTGGTACATTTTATACTTTTAGGATGTACTCAATACGGAATGGAATGGCTTTCTAGCATTATTTTGTATCTAAGATCCAAGTTTTTCACTTTTAAGTATGTATAACCATTCTCTGTAACTCAGGACCTTCTCCGCATCCAAAGTAAGTCAGGGTTAGGTTTTTCTTTCTCTAAATCTTCTTGCATCGCTCTCAGATATGGATCTAACAAAATTGTTGCCTTTACTTTGTCCATCAAATCAGAGATGATCTTTAATGCTATGAACGCAAGCGAGGAACTATTGCTCCATAAGTTCATCCATAAGTTCTTACTCACTTTGATCATCACGAGTTTATAATATAAGTTGCTTTTCCTCTAAATCTGAAACTGTTGCTGTGAAACATAAGGCAGCATTGGTACAAGGTCCTTCTTCAGGCATTATTATTCCCCTTTTAGCTCAAATCCCCAGCTACCACATAAGCCTTGCCCAAGTAAAACTGAATATCACAGTCTTAATTCTTCAGGAGTTCCAACCATCTCTTTAGCCTCATGTTCAACTCTTTCTAGGTGAGGAGATAAGTAAAACTTTTGTAATCTGATTTAATCTAAAATACTTATCCGTATAAATAATGTCTCCAAGTCTTGATTGCATGAATCACAGTCGCTAACTATAAGTCATGAATCACAGCCACTAACTCCAAGTCATGAGTAGGGTGACTCTTTTCATGCTCTTTCATTTGTCTTAAAGCATGGGTAATTATTTGTTCTCCTTGTATCAGTAAGCATCCTAAACCCAATCCAGAAGCATCGGTGTATAGGGTAAAAGGTTTCCTCGGTGCCGGAATGGTCAAGATAGGAGCCAAAATCAGCCTTGCTTTCAATGTTTAAAAACGTTCTTCAATCTACCACCAAAAATAGCAACAAAGTTGGATGAGGAAGAGAAGATCGACACAGCAACAAAGTGACCTCTAATGAGATCAGTGAGGTGTTAGATAAGCCGGAAAATGAAGAAAGCAGCTGGCAATTAGGCAATGCCATAGGTGCCTTTGGTGGAGGTGGTGTCTTCTCCGTTTGCACAGAGAAGACTAAGAATATTTCATTCGTTTTTTAGAAAAGAAAAAAAAAAAAGAGAAGCAGCAGCAGATGGGCTATAAAAAGGTTAGAAAAAATAAGAAGAAAAGAAGATGAAAATACAGAGTTCCATAACATACGATCTTTTAAAAAAAAAAACACCAGAAAACGGTGTGCTTCAGGAGTAGTTTCTTGCTAAGAAAATTCATTTTCCTATTCCCTGTTTCCATTAGAAAATTGAAAACTTCGTCTTTCCCAACAATGAAACTCAAGAGTATCACCAAAAGATGGGCAAAAGCAGATCTCGCCATCATGAACAACATTTGACAGGTTTACGGCAAATCCTATCATGGCACCGGCCAAGTTTTTCACCAGGTTCTGGTCCAACCTGTCGTAGTCAAACTGCAAGTACTCAGATGGCTTGCCCAACTTGAACGGGTCGAACTCATAGTCACCCACTAAGGTTCCGTCGAGCCATCCGGTGCCTTCACACCTGGGAACCACAAAGGCCGGTCTGAAAACCTTTTTGGGGCTTTCTTCGGTGGAGCTTTCTTGGGTACACCGAAACCAAATTGGGCTTTGAATTTCCCTGATTTAGAATGTATGTCCTGAGACGAGTTCAGAGGAACGATGATGTTGTAGCAGCTGTTGTGGTAGCCATGGCTCCGGCCTAAGATGCGCCTATGGTGAAATATTGAGGGTTTGGAGAGATGAGGTTAATGTTGTCGGGTTATGATCAAAGATGAGTTTCATTTTAGTGTTTTAAAGAAAGGGGTAAATTAGTAACTTTATCTCATTTTAATGTTCTAAAGTTTCAAATAGAAACGGTAGGAATGTCTACTCACATGTTCTGTCAAGTCTGTCAGTTAAATGGGGCCAGTTAGAATTTCTGAAAACCATTGGATAGTAGATAGAATTTGACATCCTTTTTGGGGGTTAGATGAAAATTTTTCTTTTGTTTAATCCAATCTCATACTTCTTGGACATGGCATAAAGCTTCTCCCTTGTCAGCCGTTGTAAGGCTGCTTAAGGTTCATTGTATGAGTCGCTTTGCTCTTTGGAATAAACTAAGATATCGTCGATAAAAGCTATGACCCAAGTGACACATCATGGAATACATGGTTCATAAGCTCCATAAAGATGCAAGACATTGGTTAATCCCAATATACCCAAGAACTCATAGTGTCCGTACTTGGTTTCGAAAGTCATCCTCAAAATGTCATTATCTTTGATCTTCAACTGATGATACCTTGACTAAAGATCAATCTTAGAAAATAGCTTCAGTTGATTAAACAAGTCATCAATCAGTAGCAATGGATATCAATTCTTTATGGTGAGCTTGTTCAATTCCCAATAGTCTATACATAGTCGAGCACTACCGTCCTTCTTCACGAACCACACTAGTGCTCCCCGTGATGAAATATTTGACCGATTAGAATTCTTGTCTAATAACTCCTATAGTCGAGTCTTCAGTTCCTTTAACTCTGTAAGAGCTATTCTATAGGGTACCTTAAGCACAGATGCCATCCCTGGTAACAAGTTGATAACGACTCAATCGTATGGTCATGTGGCAACCCGGGTACGTCTCCTGGAAACACATCAGAGAATTTCGTATCACCACAATATCTTTCATCTGTGGTGCTTCATTAGTAACCTTTACCACATATAACATATATCCAATTCTTTTCTTTTCAAGGCATCTCTTTGCCTTTAGTGCAAAGAGGATAAGCTTTCACTTCCTAGGCAATGTGCTTTCAACAAAATTAAATTATGTTCCATTTTTGCTCTTGAATGACAACTTTTTTTTATGCACATAACAGCTTTGTAGAATGTTGAGACAATCAGTCTATCCCCAAGACAACGTCAAAGTCTACCATCTCAAGTCGAATTAGGTTGTATCCAAATTCTGTCCTTCCATATGATTCAAACATTGTTCATAACACTTACCTAATACAACATCTAGTCCAAAAGGACTTGAACTAACAAAAAATCTGGTTTAAAGGTTTTAATGGCACATCTAACCCTCTTTTACCGCTTAGTTTTTCAAAGACTATTGTCAATAATCTCATATTACACTCATTAGCTTACATATTTTTTATCACTGTTGTTCTGCCCTGATATCTCTTTCATATATCTCGAAAATTATCTTTTGCTTGGTTACTCTCTACATATCCCAAGTCTACCTATAAGCATTATGGTATATGCTTATATTCTTATTAATTCTACCAAACTCTTTTCTGATCTTTACTTAATCATCTTACTAGACATTAGGAATACTCAATAGTAATTGTACTAATCCAAGTACTATCAATGCCACGATTTTTTACTTAATCCGTGTATCTACTTTTAGATATTCTTTTAGAAATCTTTTTTCTTGTCAAAATTCATACCAATATAGCCATTTTTAACTCTGTTCGAGCGTTATCTACTATTTACCAGCTGCTCTTGGTAGTTCTCACTTCTTACTCATGCGTTCTTTTACAGACCATGACTCCTATCCATCAATTCAGCAATCTTAAAATTGATTCTTCATTACTTCATCAGAGGTTCCTTGGCTATAGAGATTATTCTGAATTCAATCGTCTTCCCTCCAATAATTCCCTTATTAACTAAATATCTTATCAATGGTTATCAAAAAATGTAGGAATCAGGATATTTATCCAGAAGTGATTCATTTCCTTAATTCGAATTCAATATGATGACGAACATTTGTTTTATCTAGTAAACCTAGATTCGAAGGATCAAGAGTAAATATATGGTAACAAAGCCGACTATTATATAAATTGGACCCATGGTTGTCAATTGCAAGGTGGTCTAAGTACGTCGAAAATAGAGGTTCGACAACTCTTAACCTTATGGTTTATATGTTCTATCAAGTATATAATGTCATTGGTTAAGGCATTATGGGAATAAATCTAAAAAAATTTTTGTTACATCAATAATTCTGGTATAAAATAAAAAAATATACATTCAGAATGATTAAACCTTTAACTGTTCATTCGGTCCATATCTCTATTCATGTTGTCGATCATGAGAGTAGCTTAGATTGGTATAGTCAAGACTAATTCTATAGAAACAACTTCTATAACCCCAATTGACAAGTTGAATCGAGAAGGTATCCTGTTAAGGCATGAGAATTTAAAATCAAGTATGTGTATCCTCTATGATCATAAAGGTAAGTCAACGATGCACCGCATCTTATCTACACTTGTCTAGTTATCTGGCCACAATAGATTTGATCCTGAAAACGTCCGAGGCTTCATCTTCAGAAAAAATTCCTTAATCATTGTCAGATCATTCCGCCATGGGGCAGCTATCCCATACATCGGTGGCTAATAAGGGCAACCACCTTGATACACTGCTTGTTGTATACCAAGATTCTATACTGAGGTGTACATTACTGGGACCTACTATATGGTAGGCACTGTGTTATAGCGAACATAAGTTGGAGGTACAGTATTGCTACCAACAGGTACTATACTTGGTCTGACCTGGAGGTATCGGTGTAGCATGGGCAACTTGGGTAGTGATCCCCATGGCAACTTGCATAGCCGGTATCATCTGTTATTGCTCTTACATTTTGTCGGGCCAAGTTTATTACAACCTTGGTTAAGGCATTTGGTGGTCCAGGTAGATTATCAGGAGTGGCCTGGTGTGAGGACATGGGAAAAAATCAATCTTCTTGAAATTTTCAATTTGGATTTATCCTCGTTTTTAAAATTGAATTTTCATATAGTTAAAGTTGTCTACCCTCATTACACTCAAACTGGGATCTGGAAAGTTCTCACTTTCAGATCCCATCCACTCATGCCAGTGGAGGGTATGAAGACTGGAGTCGCCACCTAGATAAGGTCTAGGACCTATAAATGATGTCCCTCAACGGAGGAACACTAATGACTCGCGCAAATGGAACGGCCATCTTGTCTCACCAAAGGCGGGTAAGTGCCAAATTACGAGTTGGGAAGGTGTTAGGCACCCAACTTGTCCGGTTAAACCGGTCTCCCTAAATCCTATCCTTTCCTACAGTTTATGAATGCTTGGGGCTGTCTAAATACATTACAAGGTAAAAGGGGGAATCCTAAGTTAAAATCTAATTCTTTGCTAACTAAGCATGGCATAAGCTGAAATTAAACAATTATAAACAAGAAAATAATTGCAAAATGAATCAAAGAATTTAAAGAATAGTTTAATCATACTTTAAAGAAAAAAAAATGATATATAACATATGACCGAGGTCTGGGAAAATCCCAGGCCGCCTACGTATCCCTGTGCGATGGGAATCAGGCCAAACGTAGTTCGGGCGGGTGTGTACGTACCAAGTGTGTGCAAGAGAAGAGGGACGCTTCCAAAATGTTGGAACGCATCCCAAGCGATGGATGCTCCCATAATCATGGAACACATCCAATGGTGAGAGATGTCCCCACAACAGTGGGACCCATCTCAGTGTTGAGGTACTCCCTATCACAAGGAAGTCCCCTCGATGAGGTAATCCCATAGTACATGGAACTTACCTCAATTTGAGTGTGTGTGTGTGAAAACGATGCTCCCAAAATATTGGAACACATCCAAAGGATGAGATGTTCCCACAACAGTGGAACCCATCTCGGTGTACAGGTATTCCCTTCCACAGGGAAATCCCTTCGCTGAGGTAATCCCATAATACATGGAACTTACCTCAATTTGACCGAGCGTGGAGCGACCAAACTCCCCCGCAGCCTATGTATCCCTCGAGACCTCTGTCTCTCCAGAATCAGGTCAACCGTAGTTCCCATGAATTGACGAGCCATGAACACGCGTGGCAACACTTAGGAAAGGCCAAATGCCTCTGCTCCCCACACACGGGGTACACTAATATCTCACTCATATCCCACATTCGGGATGCCCAAGTGGGCCGTCTGTCGGACCACCAATCCTATGCATACATCTACCCAATCGCATATTTTTCATTAATATACATTTTTGATACAACGATTTTCCACACTCTTGGATCCAATCCTAGGGTTGGGTGGGCTCATTCTGAATGGACCCACGATGAGTTGGACTATTTGGAGTCCCCTAGTGAATCACTCCCCGGGAAGTGCGTATCCTAACATGCATCTATTACAGTGAAGCGTTAAAATATGATATAGCACTTGGGGTGAGGACCACATGCTGACATGAATATCTATTTAAACTAAGCATATGTACATGTTATGGTCCTAACATTGAAACATAAACAAACTAATGTTAACAATAATCACAAGACATGTCATGAAACATGTTATTTATGTCCTATTAAAAAAATGGCTCAATAAAGTTTGAAGTCACCTTATACTAACCAAATGGGCCCCAAGCAGCCCAACACAGACAAGTCAATCCAAAAGGGAGAACCAAATGAAACCCAGCTCAAGTAAGACTATACCAAACAATTGACTTATCCTAAGCCTACCTCTAGTCTAGACTAAACTAGTCCAAACCAAAAGCCCAACTCTAATCTAAACCCAATCTAGACCAAAACCAGACCTCACCTAAATCGGACTAGACCTAAACCACACCAAACCAAGCCAAACGTGATATGAACCAAACCAAACCCCTTTTACTCAGACAACCCAAACTAAACCAAAACCTTATTCAATTAAACCCTCAATATTGCCATGTAACTCCTCTCTTTAAATTGAGATTATTTGCCAAGAAAACCAAACAGGGAGATATGGGCAGGAATGAGCTGAAGCAACTCAACACCCAAATTAATATTACAACCATAGAATCGGTAAGCCAAAAAAATGGAAGAAGGATGGAATAAGAAACTAAACTAGTAAAACCGACATCCAACATTAGTAAACTCAACTCTAGGAATTGAAAAGCAACCTAAACCGAAATCACATAAGGAGATGCTTCAAACAGATCATGGAATATAAAACTAAAAGTGTAAACAGATGAAGCATCATACAAAGAATCAATCATCATAAAAAATAGGAACTCTACTATTTACAAGGAAAGGGGAAAGATGAGAAATATTATTCAATGAAATTAAACCTCCCAACCGAAACTTATCCCACCAATTTTAACAATCAAATGCATTACACTAAATAACTAAAAAAAAACGATAAGACAAGGAAAAATAAATTTCACAGAAAAAAGAGTAGACAGACTATGACCTTAAAAATATAGGGTGGAGAAAGAAAAATAAACAATTATCCCAGTAAAAAAAAAAATTCAAACTCCAAACAAAATCCGCCTACTTTTGTTCTATGGAACCTAGTCCCGACTCCCCACGGAAAACTAATGAACGAGGCTAGGAATAATAAAGTAGAACAACAAAAAGTCACCATTTAAAGCAAAACTGAGATTCATCTCTACCCCTTTTCCCCAATAGAAGCTCTACTGAAATGGTAGATGATCCTCTTGTTAGGAACGAAATTTGACATGCCTAAATAAAAACCCATTGTTGACAAGAATGCATAAGAAAAAGGCAAATCACGTTTAAACCGGCCTGATCTTGAGAACAATTAAGGATGCAGGAAAGTGGGTATAGAGATAGAGAGAACCGGATGAAAAAAAAAAAAAAATGTTAACGAACTCACCTGTCGACCGTGATCGCCGGCAAGGTTGGGGGGGGTTCCTTCACGGCGGCGGTGGCTGAGCTGCTGCCGCTGCTTTCTTCTTCTTCTTCTCTGTTTTTTTTTTTTTTTCGTTTTTTGTTTTCTTCTTCTGGAGCAGCAGCAGAGCTGCTCCCTCTCTCTCTTCAACGGCGGCGGCTCTGCTGCCGCTGCTTTCTTCTTCTTCTTCTTCTTCTCTTTTTTTTTTTTTTTGTTTTTTTCGGACTGCCGCTGCTGCCCTTTCTTCTTCCCTGATTTTTTCTCCCTCCCCACTGCAGCTTCTTCTTCCTCCCTCTACTTCTCCCCTTCTTCTTTCTTCTCCTTCCTCTTTCTTCTCCCTTCTCCTTTTTCCTTCTTTCTCTGTTTCTGTTGTTTTTATTTTTTTATTTTTTTTTTATTTTATATCTGATCCCTTCTTTAAGGGATCAAGACTTTTTTTTTTCATCATTCATTTCATCATTCATCATTTTTTTTACCTAAATTGCCCCCACCCCCCCTTTTTTTTTATTCTCATAATTGTTATATTTTTTTATTTTATTATTTTTTATTATTTGTTATATATATATATATATATATATATATATATATATATATATATATATATATATATATATATATATATATATATATATATATATATATATATATATATATTTTTTTTTTTTTTTTTTTTTTTACATTATACTCCCTTCTCATTGCGTATGGTACCCAATGAGAGCGGGGATTCCCGCAAAAAACTGGGTGCTGACACCTGGTTGTTTACCCTTTTGATTTGCTCTAGTTTGATTATCATTTTTTGGCATTTTCTTAGATGGGTTCTCATTACCTGTTCTCGACCCAGATAGTGGTGGGGTCGGGTTATAACCTCTTCTTTATGCTCAATGTTGACAGATCAGTATGTGATGGATCTCACTCCGAGTCTCTATGTCACCCAGGAGTATAGCTTCATTTTCATTTATAGTTACTTTAATTTTTGGTGTATGGCTATTGTTCGCCTATCTCTGTTGGATTTGGCCCATGATCTTTCCCTTTACCTCTGTAGGGATTTGGGCGTTACTAGCCATTTTTCTTTTTCCTCTGTCATACATCGAGTTCCACATCTTGTGAGTATCAACTCGGTATTCTATTTTTTTCTGCTTTACAGATGCTCCCTTTTTGCTACTATACTATATCCTTTGTATACTCAAGCAACTATCCGACTGCTAGACCGTACCATATGTTATTTGTTTGTCAGGATACATTTAGATTTTTTTTTCTTTTGTTTATATAGACATATGGTTCTACCATTTATTTGTACTTTATTGTCTTGTCTAAGTTTTGTCTCAACCAATAAAGGTGCTTATGGTGTTTTTGTATTAAAGCTTTTTAATTTATCCTAACTCAATTCATGGACTCTTGTAAAAGTATTCATGTTTGATGGGTAGGACCTGGGAGCTTTGACATCAAGTTGTCACATCCTAATTCTAGACTAACCAGTGGTGTAATAAACCATCATGAGAATAAACAGTATAAACCAGGATCTCGTCAGACCGTGCCAACAATCCAAACCAAACACACATTCCACATCAATCAGAGATAATAAAGTAAATAGCAGAAGTTTTATTAATAATGAACTAAGATTCTACATGATAAATATTAAATAATCAAGTTATCTCCAAGTAACCAAAACATAATTAATACCTATTACAAGTATCAAAATATGAGAATAAAACACTAAGCATAACCACAGTAGAAACACTCGCTTGAGGAGTCATATTTGTCCTCCGCAGCTTGCACATCCATAACCACTACGTGTCTTTATATTGGTGCATTCATATAGTCTTTAACGGTATTACCTGCATTATTATAAACTAAAAAGAAAATGGTATCGTGGGGTGAGCTCATAACCTAGCTTAGTGAGAAAATAAAACAATGCAATAAACAAATGCATGAATTCAATTCATATCTTTGGTCTGGTACAAGTTTGCAACTATGCTATGAAAGAATTAGTGGCCACCGTACCTCTATACACGGATGTGTAAGCCCACTCAATGGATCAAACACCATTGTCATCTACTTCCACCCCACCATAGAATAGAGATAGAGCTAAAGTGTTCGGATTACATAACGTCAACAATTCCCCTGATGCCCTACCCATACCAATACGTAAGCCCCTATTGGCGAGAGCTTGCAAACTGGGCTTGCAACTAATCAATCCTAATGCCATCTAATATATCCAAGGTCTCACCTCAGCTTCCCTCAATACATCTATAGAGATAGAGTTAAGGCCCCCCCACAGAGTCAGAGACCACATGGTCCGAGACCACCTCCCCTGATGCCCTACAACGTAATAGTTCCGCTATGGTAATGGTGATACGATGATGTCAATGGGCAATACTTGAGTAGAGATAGAGCTGGAGTCTGGTGACCAGGCCAAAGACCATAGTGCCACGTCTTCCCCCTGATGCCCCACTTGCATCTAACACACTAAGTACATACAAAATCACATGCCTATTCCTATCATCATCATCATCATGTTATAAATAGATAGAAATAAATATACATGAGTAGAAATAGCAGTAATATTGGATGACATGTGAGATGCACATTACAAGCATATAATCATTCATTGCATTGGACAAATAAAACAAAACAGTTTGTTATTATCCAATTAGTTTATGTCTTGTTGCCTCACCTTTGATTGATATTTGTTCCTCTTCCAAGCTTTGGAAGTCACTTTGAATCTATTGAGAACCTAAACAATCAATGTATTTAAGTTAAGGATTAATTTCTTCAAGTAACAGTAATCAAAAATCTTGTCTGGTCTCAAAATATACTTGTTGTTATCATGTAGTTGACCATGTGGTCTCAATATATGCGACCACACACTGTGTGGCCGACCATGTGGTTGCACTTCATGTGACCACACCTTGCGACCACACGATTCTTGGAAACCACCAGAATAGCTGTGTTCGATCCTCTGGTCACCCTATGGTTGACCATAGCTGCGACCATACGAAGTTTGGTTGATTTTTATTTTTCGTACGAGTTTCTCCTCATGGTTCATCAACGGAATTCACCCTAAGATCATTCTATGGCCTTTAGTCACAATTTATCGTTTTCATTTATCCCTAACCTATTCTCTCATGGTTTCCTTAGAAATTCCATTACCGAAATCGTTACATTAGATTTAACCCATCAACTTGATAAAAAGGATCATATCCTATCTGATATAGCATTACAAAGACAGATTCATACATTAAGCTTGCTATAAAAGAGATAAAATTCTTCTTTGCAAAACCCTTCTCTAAGTTTTTTCTCCAAATCTCATTTTCCTTTTCTTCCTTTCTCTCTTTCTCTCTTAGGTTTAGAGTTTCAATTTGGGTTCTAAAAGAATGAGAGAGGCTAAGAGACATCCTTTATATAGAGAAAAACCTCCATATAGAGTTCTCCCTTAACTAGGAAAGAGATCCTTTAATTTAGGAAAGTTTCCAAAACTCAAAGTTGGTCTCAACATCGTGCGGTCACACATTTGGTCATAGAATCCATTGACCACATGTCCCAAATATGCAACCACATATGTGCGGTCTCATGTGTGCGGTCTCATGTGGTCGATCACACCCCTCAAAAATGCGACCACACATCTATTTTGACTGGTCTCAATTCTTTTAGGGTGTGGTCGACCATACCAGTTCAGGTAGTCGACCACACAATCCTAACTCACTATTTTTGGGTTGATTTACATACATAGCTTTGTGGTTTCTTCACACGCTTGGTCCATTCGATTCGGCTATGATAGAAAGACCGATCACGATACAAGAACGTAAGATTAGACCGAATTCGTGGGTCTTACAAAATATATCTCCAGCAAAGACCAAATTGTGGACATGTTTACAAAGGGAATATCTACTCTACAATTTCAATATCTTCAGTCCAAGCTTTGCTTACAAATTGTATTTCTCAGCTTGAGAGGGGCTGATAACCAATACTCCACAGATTGCGCAAGCAAGAAATCACCTACAGATTTAAATCAAGACACATGTCATTTGGATATGTCATGATTCTAAATTTCAAATTATTATTGTAACAATAGTCACAATTGTAAATTGTTGTTCCTACTTTTACTGGATTTAACCCAAGTCGTCAGGAACTGTAAGTCTCTATAAGAGACGTTGCCATGAGCACTAATTGATCAGGCCTTCTTACGTCTCCAATTATATCTATTTGAATTTATCTTTATTTTGTTGGGGATCGACAGTGGCTGCACAATTGGTTACTGATGCGACTCTGCCTTTACAAACTGAGTGCTCTAGCGAGGGTGAGCAAAGACTTATAAAAAAGAGAAAACGAAAGGCTTTAAATGAGAGAGAGAGAGAGAGAGAGAGAGAGAGAGAGAGGAGAAACGCAATACGTGGTCTTCTTGAAGCCTTACAAATACTAAAATCAAAGGTAGGAAGGAAAAAGGTTGATTGACTATCGCGCACACAAACACACAGTTTCCCGTTCTTTTCTCCCTCACTATATCCTACATCTGTCAGAGATAAAATCAATGATAAGTAATAAAAGAAGATCATAGAATAGCTGCTGCCTCTGTTTAAAAAGTCTCAATTGTAGTGATGGTTAAAAAAAAGGAGGTAAAACCAATTCGAAGGAGACATTTTTTTTAGAGTTTATATTCATATCATGGAATTTTACAGAGTTGCATAGTTTAAACCAGCTGCCAATTCCACACCGATCTATTCTCAGGTCAGCCATCTACTTGTCGGACAAAAGCCCTTCAATCCTCTCATCCAGTCGTGTCTTTTATTAGCTATTCCTCCTCTGTCATAAGCCATAAACGATCATTCAAGTTTTTTATTTTTATTTTTATTTTTTAGGGAAAATATCTGCCACACCCTTTGTGGATTATCGTAATCTCACCCACCTTCCATCATTTGTGATAATGTCCTTAACACCCCCTACTTTTGATAAGCTATATCCATTAGACCCCCTCCTTTAAGATATGTCCCTCAATCGATGACGTGACACCATTTTAATTTAACAAATGACAGAACTACCTTTCTCTTTTAATTTTATAAAACTTAAAAATTTATTTTCTTTATTTCATATTCGATATTAGATAAAATTTATTTTCTTTATCAATCTCAAAGGAAATTCTCCGATCAAATATTACAGTATTACTAGCTCCCTCCGGCCATGGATCTGGCTCTGGCAATGGGCGACGACATCCTTCTTGCTCTCTCACACTCTCTTCTCTGTACTCAATCATTCCCTTATTTGCAACTCTCTCGATCAATATTGGTCGAGTTCCTGAAGATCTCCGTACCTGAATTCCTTCTGATCGAGGGTCCAGAGATCATGATCATGGCCAGGTGTTGGAGCTAGTATTTGAGACACCGCCTAAGGCAATGAGCGCATCCAGGTCTAGCGACAGTGATGAAAACTACGGTAGGTGAAGTAACCATATGCAGAGGTAGCATAGCCTGCGGATCACTCATCGAAAGTAGTTTTATGTTGAAACTATTGAATCTCACTCAAAAAGTTCTCTGATAACCTGCCATGATTGTCACCTTCCTTAGCTCTCATTACTAAATCTCGCTCAAAAACCATCGGTGGCTGCCGCTCCTTGACATTCTTCTTCGCATGTGAAACCTGTTAAGTTTCCACCGTGGGCATTGCCCATCTATCACTTCTTCCCTCATGAATCCTTCCTCTCAAGGGATTCGCCCACCCCTCACTGAGTACATGAACCATTCAATATCGATCTTCGTAAACTTGACCTTGGGCATCAATTCAATCTCGCCTCTATTTAACGCTCTTTCACTCTCCGGCACCACAAGATCAACGAGAGATCCTCCATCTGGATCAATAAGAGAGCTCCTAGCCATAAAGGAATCTTAATAGGAGAAGAAGCAGACATTGATTGAGAAGCAACAGAATGGGTTAAAGGTTGAGTATTTGCAGAGTTTGGATTTTAACTAACTTCAGTTGAGTGATGGTAGTGTGGTTAATATGTCACTTCCAATTGTTTTGGCAATTGAGGACAATGATAAGGAGGCAATTGACACATCTCCTAATGTGGCACTACTTGGGCTAAATGGAGATTTGGTCGGCATCTTCGGAGGTTTGATCTGGGGTACTCGACTCAACCTGAAAGCACCGATGTGAGAGTTTTTGCTTCCGATCACAGTTCCCCCAATTTCTTTTTCTTTGTAGTAAACCTGCCCCTATTTTCAAGGAAAATGAAAAAAAAAACAAAAAAACAAAAAAACAAAAACAAAAACAAAAACAAAAAGAAAATATAAAAATGAAATTGAGAAGTTTTAACGGTAAAAAAAGTCTTTTTAGTATCTAAACAAGGTTTGGGTGTCTTCAGGGGGTGTTAGGGATATTATCGTAAATGATGACAGGTGAGTGAGATTACAATATCCTACAGGGGGGTGTGGCAGATATTTTCAAAGAAGTCTAATCTTTTTATTACATGGGTAAAATAGGCTTCTCAAAATTTTCATTAGAGAACTTAACAGTTAGGGGAGGCCGTTGACATTATGGGTCAAGATGGGGGTGGTTGAATTATGAGTATACCTCAGGGTGGGGGGAGGGGTGTTGAAATTTTCCCTTATTCTTATTAAACTGGTTAACAAGAGAGTAGGTTATTTATTTGTAACATGAGGTACATGAAGGATATCCATAAATAGAAATTTTGTTTTTGAAGTTGAAATAGTAGAAGATCCAATATGGGTGATCTAGATACGATCACAACGATGAAAACTGAATTTCAAAGCTCCAATTTGCCAATTTGGAGCAGATTGTTTAAAAATAAGCTCTCTCAAAGTAGCTCACTAAGATAGCTCTTTCTAAACGAGTCTAATCTAATCTCTTTACAGTAGAGAATGGGGGGCATTTATAGGGAAGAAACATATTTCACCTCGTAAACTTTGTAATGCCTCAAGTCTCAACTCAAATGGTTGGATTGAGTGGGGATCAAACAAAGTAAGATCAAGAGTTGAAAACAAGCCCTAGACCTTAAAGAAGTCAAATTCTTCTCCAATGCATATTGGAAGAGTGTTTGGTGATGGGGAAAGGCTTCCTAGAGTTTTGGGGCTTCCTAGGCTTTGTAAATGAATCAGCGATGTCGATAGGGCATCAACTGACAGCTTATCGGCATCGACAAATACCTGATTCATGGTTGATGGATCAATATTTTTTTCTTAGACACCAAGGGTTGAGCCTTGGGTCTAACGCTTGGCTTTTTTTGGGCCCTAGGCCACTTTTGGCGCACCCGGTCTGGGTCTGGATCTGTCATAGATCATGGGAGAATCGAGTCAGTGCACTTGAAACTTGTAATGGTCCTACCTTTTAATTCTGGACTCCGATTGAGATGATTCCGGCGCATTTTGAAGCTCTCAACGAGTACTAAATCACTATAACCTTTTCTCACAAGGAAAAAGTTGACTTTTTTGTTGACCTAGTCAACTCATAATTAGGGGTATTTTGGTAATTTTGACCACTATGGCTAGAATCTTAGGAATAACTCTCGGCCGAGGCTGGAAGCCTGTGGAACACTTGGAACCTGTTATGGGGATTAGTCCCCCACCATTGATAGAGCACCACGTGTACCCAGAAACGTTACAAGCCAGATCATCCCGATTCCGCGGAACGCAGAGAAATAAAAGGAAAGGTTATGAACGGCTAAGAAAAATCCTTAATCTGTGCCGAGCTCGTAGCTCATCCGAGCTCTCAAGATACAGATAATTAAGATCGCCCTCATGTAATGGGAGTTCAACCAGAAAAGACTATTGCAAACAATACATTAAAGAAAGCTGACCAACCCAGTTAATCAAACCAAATGGCTTGTAGTGGTAGACTTATGTTGACCCAGATCTAGCGCTAGCTAAGGTTCTCTTTGGTTTATATTATATAATGTATTATGAGCTATTTGTGATAAATCAATTATGATAATAGATTCTGAGTAATAAATAATAACCGTTTGGTACCACTAAACATAATACATTATATAATGAGAAATAAGTTATAATGATAAACAACTAATAACTTATTTGTAGATTATGCATTATATCTATTTATTTTAATTATAAATAATCATTATAAATCATGCCAAACAATCATAAATTTCATAATATATTACATAATACATTATATAATACAAACCAAAGAAAACCTAAGTTCTTTTCTCAGTGGCTGAAAACTAGACCCAAGTTACATACACCCATAAATTTGTACCTAATTCCTCAATATCCATAACGAAAACCCTTATTTGAGGCATTTGTATTGGAATCGTACTTATCCATAAAACGTAGGAGGAAGACGAGGGCTGACAAAGACTTCAAGTGGTGTTGCCTTCATGTTGGTTATCCCTGGGCTCTCTGTCATATCCACCGGTTCATCTGAAGAAGTTGTAAATTGGAACCCATGAACCAAATGAGCCAGACCCAAATGCAAAACTTGAAGAGCAAAAGAAATCCCAGGACACATTCGTCTACCCGAACCAAAAGGGATGAATTCGAAGTGCTGACCTCGAAGATCGATATTCACATGGCGTGTGAGAAACCTCTCCGGTTGAAATTCGGATGGGTCCGACCATATACGTGGGTCCCTATGAATCTTATAGAGATTTGGTATTACACGAGTTCCTACTGGTACGTGATAACCAGCTATGGTACAGTCTTCTATGGCCTCATGTGCTGCAGCTAGTGGAACCACAGGGTAGAGACGTAATGTTTCCTTTACTATTGCTTGAAGATATTCTAACTTCACTATGTCTGATTCGTCCACTTGTCTTTGCCTGCCAACGTGGATGTCCAACTCATCTTGGGCTCTTTTCAAAACATGACGATTGTTGAGGAGTAATGAGAGAACCCATGTGAATGTAACTAAAGTAGTATCATTGCCACCTAGAATCATATTCTGCACGCACAAACCAGTTAATTACATAAATGTCATTAGAGGAGACAAAATTGGAAAGGAGAAAAATTTATTCAACCAATAAAACTGGTTGAACAATCCGGTTCTTGAGATTGTTTTGACTAGTTCTGAAGTGACCCAATATCATGTTGAACCATACACCTAATCTTAATTTAAAGGTTCATCCATATATGTTCAGCCAGTTCAAATTAATTAGTTGGCTATTATTCAAGCACACACCACCTAAAACCACACATTCTACAATCGACACTTCAATGCCACGGAAAGTGTCAGAAAGAAAACTCATGAAACCGGTTAAAAAGAAGGATCGATGTGAAGGTGATTCGGTTACAATATCTTTTGGTCTTGATTTTTTTTCTTCAAAGTTATTTTTCTTTATTATAGTACCATTTGGTAACCTAGACAAAAATGTCAGTCAAATTTTCTATGCATATTTCTCAAAATCGATGCCATTAAAGAGTGATAGTTTCAATTTTTTAAAGATAATGATCTTTAAGATCCAGTGGTTATATAACATGAGCCAATGGTTATAAAATTGGTGACAAAATCATTTTGTAACCCATTTTTGTTACCATCAGACAAAGTCTAATAAGGAAGATGTTATGAAAAAAAGAAAAGAAAAAAAAAGACCCTTAATATCGGTATTCCTATCTAAACAAACATAATCTAATATATTCAAACAGTATAGTACCGTAAAGAGAGGGGAGAGAGATGGAGCTCACGGTGTTCAATCCAAAAGCCTGAGCTTCAGGATGGAGATGTCCTACGCAAAGTAGTAATCCAAATATTCAGACATTACTCGACCATATGTGTGACTAAACTGGATTGGGATCCACTGTAGTGAGGTCACCCCTGTAGTGAGGTGAAGTGAGGATCCCACCCACTCAAAGTGGATATATAGGTATCTTGATCCACTTTGAATAGATGAAATCCTTACTACACATCACTATAGAGAATCTTTTTTCAAATGAACCCCTCTTATTCATGACCATAGAACATAAATCCCTCTCATGGCTACGGTTGCATAGGGGTGCCACAGATGGGGATGCAATAAATGAGACTGGAATTATTTTTAAAACGAATTAACTATATATAAAGTTAAGAAAATGAATGGAAAACGAAAAATACATCTACGTATACTCACTAGACAAGTAGCTTTGATGACGGTATCAGCATCAAAATCATCAATCTTTGAATTCTCCATGATAGATATCAAAACATCCATAAAATCTTGATCACTCTTGGCCTTATCATAGTCAGCAGATAATCTCTTCTGCTTATGCTCCATCAACCATCCCGCAATTACAGAATCCAAGTTTTTCGCAGTCCTTTTCATGGCTTTCTCATATCCCTGCAAATCCAACCCCTCAAGAAAGGGAAACGCATCAGACACTACAAATAGACCCATATAGTGAGAGAAATCTCTAACTCCCCCTTGCAACAGCAGCCCCTCCTCGGCATCATTGGCACTACTTCTGGCGCCGAAGTATCGCTTCCCTGCCACCATCCGGGTAATAATGTTGAGTGTCAAATCTCCAAACCATTTCTTCATATCAACCAAGAATGCATTTTGGCTACATTTATATAGGTCCTTAATGAAGGCTTTGATCTCTGTCGCTCTGACATGCTTGAGCATCTCAAGCCTGCGATTAGAGAGAAGTTCAAACGTGACTATCTTCCGAATCTCACGCCAATAATTTCCATGACTGAAGCCAAACAGGGCATAGTTATAGCCCATGACCTTTGTAGCTATTGCTTTGGGTCGGGTGGCGAGAGCCCTATCGTTTGTACTAAAACATTCCTTAGCCACTTCCCAACTACTTACAACCAAAACAGGTTGCATACCAAGACGAATGGTGAAAGCAGACCCATATTTGTCAGCCAATGCTCCCAAAGTAATGTGAGGAATGGAATTAGCACCTAAAAGATGGAGGTGGCCAATGATTGGCCATGGCCCGGCAACTTCTGGTGCAAGCCTTTTGTTGATATTCCTTGACCTCCAGGAAAGTAAATAGAAAAGAAATATCAGGAAAGAAAAGAGCATAACTGTTGGGAATTGAAGAAGAGTTTCCATGATTGTTAGCGTTTTGGGTTCAGACCTTTTTGCGATTGTGAATTTTCAAGTTGAAGGTTAAGAACTTGAGATTTTTCAGATATATAAGCACATCCATAGCCAAAATATCTTTTATCCTTTTCCATAATGATGATAACGATCATGGTTCAAGTAATCGGTACAGGATCGTCGAGATTGACTGATTCGCATCAATTTTGGACTTAATCGTATCCCAATACGAACATATTATAATATTATTATATATATTATTGGTTACATGTCAACCTCCCTGTGGGATAAGACCCATGGTAAGGACATTTGAAACAGTAAACACTGCACCACCACAAACGCTTGTTGAAGACGATTGATGTCGTTAGTGGGTTGTGAAGTAGATTCCCTTCTTCTGGATGCATTTGCGTTCCTTCGACGAAAATGCTTGATGAAAATGATTGATGTCTACGTGTTCTCTCCTATTATTGTTAGTATTGTCACTGTCGTCGGAGAAAGATCCCGGAAATAATGCATTTGATGTCGATCCACACCCTTGGCTCCGTCAGCCCAAGTTGCTTTCACTGGTGGCATAGTCCAAAATTGGCCCATCCCTTCAAGAAAAGGTCTTTCCTAAAAAATCTCCCCTATGGTTGATTTTTGACAAAGAATTAAATGGGATGAAATTCGAAATATACATCATTATTCTTATTAAACTGGTTAACAGAAAGAGTAGGTTCTTTGTAACATAAGGCACATAAAGGATATCCTCAAATAAAAATTTTCTTTCTGAAGTTGAAACAGTAGACGAGCCAATATGGGTGATGTAGACACAATCACAACGATGAAAATCGAATTTGGAAGCTCCAATTTGCCAATTTTGGGAAGAATGTTTAAGAATAAACTCTGTCAAAGTAGCTTTTTAGGATAGCTTTTTTCAACAAATCGAATCTCTTCTCTTTACAGTAGGGAATGGGGTCTTTATAGGGGAGAAGCCTATTTCGCCTCATAAATCAAATCTCACTTCAAATCATTGGATATTGAGTGAGGATCAAATAAAACAAGATCAAGAGTTGAAAACAAACGCTAGACCTTAAAGTGATCAAATTCTTCTCCAATGAGTATTGGAAGAGTGTTTGGTGATGGGTAAAGGTTTTCTAGAGTCATTGGGAGCCTCCTAGGCTCTGTAAATGAATAGGCGACGTCGATAGGGCATCAGAAGAACTTGATTCATGGTCAATAAATCAATATTTTTTCTTAGACACCGAGGGCCGAGCCTTGGGTTTAACGCTTGGTTTTTTAATTTTTATTTTTATTTTTTGGGCCCTAAGCCACTTTTGGCATACTCGAGCAGTCTAGACCTGTCCAAGACCATGGGAGAACCGAGTCAATGCACTTGAAACTTGAAATGGTCATACCTTTTGATTTCAGACTCCGATTGAGGTGATTCTGGTGCCGTTTTGAACTCTCAATGAGTACTAGATCATTGTAACCTTTTCTCACATGGAAAAAAGTTGACTTTTTTAGGTTGTTCGAGTCAACTCATAGCCAGAATCTTGGGAATGACTCTCAACAAAGGCTGGAAGCCTATGAAACACTTGGAACCTGTTATGGGAATTACTCCCCCACCATTGACAGAGCACCATGTGTACCCAGAAACATTATAAGCTAGATCATCCCAATTCCACCGAGCATGGAGATGTAAAAGGAAAGGTTATGAAGGGCTAAGACAATTCCTTAATCTGTGCTGAGGTCGTAGCTCATCCGAGCTGTCAAGATACCGATAATTAAGATTGCCCTCATGGGGTGAGCTCATACAACGAAAGCTTATCGTGGAGATCCTCTCAAAAGTAATCTTCGAACTTGATAAGAAAATTCTATATATTCCAATGATCCGAGGGCTAACCTCGAACGACACGTACGAAAGAATTAGATCCAAAATCTACATTGGCATATAAATGAAGAAAACCAACTGGCCTCTCGTACAAGGTAAAGATTATGCCCTCTGAGCCTACCTCCCACATTAATCGGCAATTTATGCCCAAATTCACTCTGATCACTCCAAGTCTATAAACCAAGAACAAGCAAAGGTAAAATGATCCACTACTCTACTCTTAGAACTTACTTGCTACCTTGCAAAGTGCTGACAGTCTCTCCCCACCAATACAAAGGAACAACCATGCTCTGTGCATGTTCCATACTACTTGTTCACAGACTAAGGGTTACCCAACTCAACCATCACCATTGTCTCTCTACTTCTTTCTGTACAGATCTTAGTGGACCAGAGGCAATTCAGTTCGTGCAGCAACAGTTTGGTGCCCACCGTGGGGTCCTAGACAGTGTCTTGTAAAACAAAGGGGTAGTAGTCGCTTAAATAACTTTTATTCCCTGAATGTCAAGGATAAATTGCAGCCAAGCGAGATTGAATGCCAATAACAATGCAGTTGTGAACATTAACCGCAACAACATGCCTGCTAACAACAACGCAAGAGCTAACCACAACAATGTGCCCCTCAGGGATGAGGAGCAAATCCCTGCAGCACATATTGACAGTGAGATGGAGGAAGGTTGACCCCTCCACCTTCCCCTCAGTATGTGAATTCGAGGTGATGGCGCGTCAACGGGAGATTCTAACGAAGTGCCGACAAGAACAATAACCTACAGCTAGCAGGGACATACCCCAGCGTTACGAGGTGGGACAACACCAGCAAGCTTTGACTTCCCTTAAGGGAAACAAGCCTAGGAGAGATCGAAACCATGGTTGTCTCGACTGCCGAGGGCACCAAGACAATGTGCCGAATCAGAACGGTTAGCGACAAGCTAATCTGGTGACCAAAAACTCATAGCATGTTCCTCCCCCACTAGCTCCTCAGAGATAGATCAGTTAACATTCCCATCGATTAGCTAATGAAGTACCGATTGCACCAGACACCACATACGGTGTCACACCCCAATTCTGCTCCAACCAGAATGGTGTGATGAATCGTCAATAAACCAACGGTTCAACCAGGATCTCACAATAGGCTATCTCCCACTTATGATAAACCAAAACACATTCTACATTAATCAGAGGTAATAAAATAAATAGCGGAAGTCTTACAGATAATGAACTGAGGTCTAATCATGATAAATAATTAATATTCCATTTATTTTCAAGTAACCAAAACATAACTTAATACATATTACAATATCCAAATACGAAAAATAAACACTAAACGTATCCACCGTTTAAACTCTCGCTTAACGAACCATGTTCGTCCTCCACAGCTTGCTCATCATAGCCTCCACCCGTTCATATGTTGGCGTGTAGATAAAATCTTCAATCGTAGTACCTGCAACATCATAAACTAAAAAGAATTACACGCACGAGGGTCAGCTCTCCAACTTGATCTCAGTGAGTAAACAAAACAATGCAACAATACATATGCATGCAATCAATTCATATCTTTCGTCTGGTTTAAAGTTTACAATATGCAATAGAAAAGTTTAGGTGGTCAAAGGTTAACGTTTATTGATCCCACCTCTATACACAAGTGTGTGACGCCGCCCGAAGGTAACGTTTATTGTCGACTCACAAACACCCAAATCATGAATATTGTACAACAAAGGTTAACGTTTATTGTTGTACAGTGCCATACCCACACGTAAGCCCCTGTTGGCGAGGGTTGCAAACTGGGCTCGCAACTAACCAATCCTAATGCCTAACAGTGTATCCAAGGCCTCACCCCAGCATCCCTCAGAACGTCCATAGAGATAGTGCTAAGGCCCCCCGGTAGAGTCAGAGACTACAAGGACCGAGACCACCTCCCCTAATGCTCTACGATGTAATAGTTCTGCTAAGGTAATGGCGATACGACGATGCTAATGCACAAGACTTGAGTTAGAGATAGAGCTAAAGTGCTGAGGCCCAGCCTATGACACCCCCCCTGATACTCGCTCGCATCAAGTACACCAACCACACACTTACATTCACATGCCTATTCCTATCATCATCATCATTATCATGTTATAAACAATAAAATAAATATGCATGAACAACAAATAGAAATATTGGATGACATGTTGAATGCACATTACAAGCATGTTCTCATAGAATCAAGCATAGCATTGGACTCAAGAAATAAAAATAGTTTGTTATTAACCAATTAGTTTAGAGTCATGTTTCCTCACCTTTGCTTGTTTGTAGATCCTTTTTCAAGGCTTAAGAATCACTTTTATATCAATATTATATTGCTAAAAGACCTAACAAAGTCGATAGAATTTAATTAGAATTTATTCTAATTTTTATAGCTTGTTGTTAACTGGGGGTCGATGCCTAGGGTCGGATGTTCCACCGACCCTAGGTGCTACCCCTCCTTTCCTAAACGTCCCGAATGCTGGGGATCGATGCTAGGGTCAGATGGAACCATCGACCCTAGGTGCGACCCCCCATGGTTTGAGTCGAAACTATCAAATTTCGTTCGTTCATTCATGTTTGGGGTCCTATGGCTTGCTTCTATAGTCCATTCCATACATTTTCTATAGTTTAGAACTATTCTTTGTTCACCTACATGGTTTCAATGATCTCCTCCATGGTTTCCATTGAAACCTAACCATGGATGGGTGATTTGAGTTTCTTCTAAGTCATACCCTCTTCATAAACCATTCTAAGGTCTTAAATAAATCATGGGGAATGTATTCATACCTTAGGTTTGCTGAGATTCAGAGTTTTCTCTGAATTTCCTCCTCCTTGGTCTTCTTCTTCAATTCTCTTTCTCTTCTCCTTCTCTTCCTTCTCTTCTCTTTCTCTCAATCCAATTAGCGTTGAAAAAGGAGTGAAAGGGGTTTAGGGACGTCCTATTTATAGAGAAAAACTTCCCAAAATAAGTCCCATTGAGTTTAGGAAAGGTTCCAATTGAAATTAGGAAAGTTTCTTAATTTTTGGTTCGTGCTATTTTTTTCCGATTACCGGGGGTCGATGGGGGGCTCGGACAATTCATAGACCCCTGCGACCCCTGGTCACGGGTCGTTGGTGGGGGTCGATGGGGGGGTCGGACCTGCCTGTTAAAACCTGCGACCCTACCCTCATTTTGACTGTTTTTGAGTAAATTTTCATATTGGGTCTTGGTTTTTCATCACACACTTGGTCCACTTGGCTCGACCATGATATGTAGACGGGTCACGACATGAAATGTAAGGTTAGATCGGGTTCGTGGTGTGCGGGTCTTACAACTCCACCATCCTTAAAAGAAATTTCGTCCTCAAAATTTGAATGTACGGATCTTACAACTCCCCCATCCATAAAATAAATTTTGTCCTCAAAATTTGAATTTACTTGAGAGTCAATAGGTGGGAATTCTATTTCCGCATTGCATCTTCTTCCTCCTATGCACTCTTCTCCACGTCTTGTCTTTGCCAGGTTACCTTCATATAATAATTATCATGGATTTGGAAACATTGTACCTTCCCACTAGTGAACTAGGCTGGTACCACTTTAATAGTCAAACATTCTATCTAATTCAGTGATTCCGTGGTCAATACCCTTGATATGAATCTCCAATGTACTTCTTCAATAGAGACACACGAAATACATAATGCACACTAGACATGGATAGTGGTAATGCTAATTGATATGCAACTTTTCTACGTCTCTCCAAAGTTTATAAGATCCAACACATATATAGAATATAACTTTCCCTTCTTGTCTAATCGTTTCAAACTACGCATAAGTGATTTCTTCAAGAACACTTTGTCCCTTATGGCAAACTCAAGGTCTTAGTTTCTCTTCTGACATCTTGAGCTATCCTGCCCCTTTTCTTTGATTTTGTCTGCCACTCGATAGTTTTCTTCATTAGACTTAGGTCTCAAAATTCTTCATTTACCGACTTTATTCCAAAATAAAGGAATTTGACATTTCTACCGTACCATGCTTCATAGGTAACATTTACATGGTAGCTTAGTAGCAACTTCAATTCACGGCAACTTCAACTCGAGTTCCTTGAAATCAATTTTACAAGCTCGGAGCATATCTCTTAGGATTTGTATAGTCCGCTTCGACTGTCTGTCGGTTTGAGGTAAAGTGCGGTACTAAACTTCAAATTTGTCCCCATTATTTTTTGTAGATCCTCCCAAAACTTCGAGATAAGGCATAACCCTCTGACCGACACTAAGCTCTCACGCATACCATTCAATCTGGCAATATTATCTACATATAGCTTATTTAGCCGTTCCAAAGCATACCGTGGTCGTATAGCAATGGAATGAGCTATTTTCATAAGGCGATCAACGATCACCCTAACTTCGTCAATCGATCTGATAGTCGGTGGCAAATCAGTGACATAATTCATTGTAATGAAATTCCACTTTCAGACTGGCTCCGATAGTTTTTTTTTTATTGTAAGCCATGGTGGTCTTTGTCTTTCAGCTTTTACTTGCTGATAATTCAGACACTGGAACACGCACTAAGCCACATTTGTTATATCTTCCGGTCATGATACATATTGGTACTCCAGGATATCCTGAATATGGAGTACAATGGGCTCTTATCCTTATCCTCTTCATGATATTCGAGTCTTTACCGTCATGTATTCAGAGTCTACCTCTGTATCTGAGTACCGTCTCCGCATCCAAAGTAAGTCAGGGTTAGGTTTTTCTTTCTCTAAATCTTCTTGTACCGTTCTTATATAAAGATATAACAAAATTACTACTTTTTCTTCATCCCTAAGTTCTCGCTCAATTGGATCATCACGAGTTTCTATTACATGTTATTCTTCTTCCAAATCGGAATCTGTTGCTGCGGAACATAAGGCAGTATTTATACTGGGTCCTTCTTCGGACTTCATAATTCCCTTTTTACTTAAGGCCTTAGCTACTACATTAGCCTTGCTCGGGTGACATTGAATATCACAGTCTTAATCCTTCAAGTATTCCTAACCATCTCCTTATCCTCATGTTCAACTCTTTCTAATGAAGAGATAAATAAAACACTTGTAATCCGATCTATCTAAAATTCTTCTCCGATTAAATAATGTCTACAAGTCTTGATTGCATGAATCACAATTGTTTACTCCAATCATGAGTTGGGTAACTCTTCTCATGCTCTTTCATTTTTCTTAAAGCATATGAAATCGCTTATTTACCTTACATCAACCCGCATCCTAGATCCAATCCGAAAGCTCCGATGGATAGGGTAAAAGGTTTCCCTGGTGCCGGAATGATCAAGATGGGAGCTGATATCTATCTTACTTTAGAATCTAGAAATATTCTTCACCCTTGTCACTCAAATTAAACTCCTCTCCCTTTCTGGTTAGCTTGGTAAGAGGTTTTGCGATCTTAGAGTGGTCCTCCAAAATCGTCAGTAATAACCAGCTAAACCCAAGAAACTTCTGATCTTCGCAATACTCTTTAGGTGTTTCTCACCATATGATTACCTCTATCTTAATAGGGTCCACTTTAATCCCTTTTTATGATGCTACGTGATCTAAGAAGATCATTTTGTTTACTCATGTCTCATATTTCTTGGACTAGGCATAAAGCTTTTTCCCTTTTCAACTGTTGTAGAGCTACTCCAAGATCCGTTGTATGAGTTGCTTCATTCATGGAATAAATCAAAATATCATCTATGAAAACTATGACCGACGTATCCAATATGTCATGAAACACCCAGTTCATCCGTTCCATAAAAGATGTAAGGGCATTGGTTAATCTAAACGTCAAAATTGAGAACTCATAATTGGCCAATCTCGATTCTAAAAGCTATCTTCGAGATATCGTTGTCCAAATTCTTCAGCTGATGATATCTTGATCGAAGATCAACCTTAGAAAATACCTTGCTCCTTGCAACTAGTTAAACAAGTCATTGATCTGAGGTTGTAGATATTGATTCTTGATCGTGAGCTTGTTTAGTTTTCGATAGTCTATACATAATCTGATACTACCGTCCTTCTTCTTCACGAGTTACGTTGGCGTTCTCTGTGATGCAATACTTAGCCAATTAGGACCTTAGTCTAATAACTCTTGTAGTTGAATCTCAGTTCCTTCAACTCCATAGGAACTACTCTATAGGTGCCTTTAACACAAGTATCGTCCTTGGTAACAAGTCGATGACGAACTCGGTCACATGATCAGATGGTAACCCAGGTAAGTCTCTTGGAACACATCAAGAATTTATGCATCACATCAATACCTTCCGTCTATGGTGCTTCTTTGGTAGTGTATACCACAGATACGAGATATCCAACTTCTTTCTCATCAAAGCATCTCTTCGCCCTTAGCATAGAGAGGATCAGCTTTCACTTCCTAGGCAACATACTTCCAATAATACTAAATTATATGTCGTCTTTATTCTTGAATGATAACCTCTTCTATGCACATAACAACTTTGTAGAGTGTTGAGATAACCAATCTATCCCCAAGATGACATTAAAGTCTGCCATCTCAAGTCTAATTAGGTTGCGTCCAAATTTCATCCATCCATTAATATGATTCAATCATTGTTCATAACACTCATCTAAAACAACATTTAGTCCAAAAGTGCTTGAACTAGCAAAATCTAATGTAAAGGTCTTAAGAGCTCGTGTAGTTCCTTCCTCTCTTAGTTTTTTTTTTTCAAAGACTATCATCAAAATCTCATATTGCACTCATTAGCTTGTATTTCTTTTATCCTTGCTGTTCTACCTTGCTCTCTCTTCCATATACCTCGAAGAATATCTTGTGATTGTTACTTCATATCCCAAGTCTATCTATAAGCATTAGGGTATATGTTTATAAATTCATTAACTCAGCTAAACTATCTTGGTCTTTACTTAATCATATCCCTCAACATTGGGCATAACTCAATTATCATTGTATTACATCGAGTACTACTTATGTCATGACTTTATCCTTGTATCCACTCTTAAATTTGCCTTTAGGAATCTTCTACCTTGTCAAAATTTCATACTGATATAGCCATCTTTAACTCTACTAGAGTGCTATCTATTTCTTTACTGGCTACTCTTGATAGTTCTCACTTTTGTCGCATGCACTCTTTTATAGACATGATTCATTTCCACCCGTTTATAAATCTCAAAATAGATTCTCCATTACTTCATCGGAGGTCTCTTGGCTATAAAATCTAATCTGAATTTAATCATCTTCCTTCTAATAATTCCATTATCACTAAACATCTTTTCAATGGATGTCAGAATGGTTATCCAAAAACAATTCCTTTCCTTCTTTCGAATTTAGTATGACGACGAACACTTGCTTTATCTAGTGAATCTAGGTTTTCAGAATCAAGAGTAAATCTATGGTAATCCAACCGGCATCCAAAGATCATTACGTTGCGTGGTGGTCCAAATGCATAGAGGTTTTATAGTTCTTAACCTCATGGTTACAGGTTCTAGTGAGTATATATAATGCCATTGGTCAAGGCACTATAGGAATAAATCTGGAGAAGCTTTCATACATCAATAAATCAGGTATAAATCTGGAGAAAAATTTCGTACATCAATAAATTAGCTATAAATCAGATGATGTACGCTCAACACGATTAAACATTTAATTATTCATTCAGTTCATATCTCTGTTCATGTTGTCGATCATGAGAATGGTTCAGATTGGTATAATCAGGACTAATACTAAAGAAACAATATCTATAACTCCAATTGACAGGTTAAATCAAGAAGGTGTCCTGTCAAGACACGAGAATTTAAAATCTGGTATGTGTATCCTCTATAATCATAAGAGTAAATCAATAAGGCACCGCATCCTATATAAACATATCCAGTTATATGGCCACAATTAGATTTGATCCTCTACTGAAAATGTTTAAGGCTTCGTCTTCAGAAAATATTCCTCAATCCTTGGTCGGATCATTGCAACTATCCCATACATCGGTGGCTGATAAGGTTAACCACCTTGATATACTGCTTGTTGTGTGCCAAACTTCTGCACTGGGGTATGCATTACTGGGACTTGCTGTATGGTAGACACTGTGTTATAGCTAACATGTGTTGGGGTAGAGTGATGCTACCAATTGGTACCATACTTGGTTTGACCTAGAGGTGTTGATGTAGCATTGACAATATGGATAACAACTTGCATAGTCGATCGCATTTGTGGTTGCTCTTGTATTTTATTGGGTCAAGTTTATTACAATCGTGACCAAGGTAATTGGTAGTCCAGGTGGTTGGCTGGAGTGGCCTGGTTGTTCACTTCCTCTTATTTGCTCTAATCTGATTACCAACTCAGATGAGTTTTCATTACCCGCTCTCGACCCTGATAGTGGTGGGGTCAAGTTGCAACTTCTACTTAATGCTCAGCGGGTAATGGATCAGCTTTGTGGTGGATCTCACCCCGAGTCTCCATGTCACCCAGGAGTATAGTTACTCTTATTCTTAATATATAGCCATTATTCTCTTATCTCTGTTGGATTTAGTCTGAGATCTTTTCCTTTATCTCTACAGGGGTTTTGGCATTACTAACCATTTTCCTTCTTCCTCTGTCCTATATCGAGTTTCACATCTTGTGAGTACCAACTCGATATTCCAATTTTTCTACTATACAGATGCTTCCTTCTTGCTACTGTACTATATCCATTGTATACCTAGATAGCTACCCAACCTATAGATAATATCCTATTATTATTTGTTTATCAGGATAATTTTTGGTCTTCTCTTTCTGTTTGAGTGTATATATATGGTTCCACCTTTTATATGTACATTATTGTCTTATTTAATTTCTGTCTCAACCAACACAGGTGCTTATGGTTTGTTTGTATTAAAGCTTTTAATTTATCCTAACTCAGTTCATGGACTACAGTGGAAGTATTCAGGTTTAATGGGTAAGGCCTACGAGAGCTCTGATACCAAGTTGTCACACCCCAATTCTGCTCCAACCAGAATGGTGTGATGAACCGTCAATAAACCAACGGTTCAACCAGGATCTCACAATAGGCTATCCCACATATGATAAACCAAAACACATTCCACATTAATCAGAGGTAATAAAATAAATAGTAGAAGTCTTACAGATAATGAACTAAGGTCTAATCATGATAAATAATTAATATTCCATTTATTTTCAAGTAACCAAAACATATCTTAATACATATTACAATATCCAAATACGAAAACTAAACACTAAACATATCCACCATTTAAACTCTCGCTTAACGAACCATGTTCGTCCCCCACAGCTTGCTCATCATAGCCTCCACCCATTCATATGTTGGCGTGTAGATAAAATCTTCAATTGTAGTACCTGCAACATCAGAAACTAAAAAAAATTACGCGCGCGAGGGTCAGCTCTCCAACTTGAGCTCAGTGAGTAAACAAAACAATGCAACAATACATATGCATGCAATCAATTCATATCTTTGGTCTGGTTTAAAGTTTACAATATGCAATAGAAAAGTTTAGGTGGTCAAAGGTTAACGTTTATTGACCCCGCCTCTATACACAAGTGTGCTACGCCGCCCGAAGGTAACGTTTATCGTCGACTCACAAGCACCCAAATCATGAATATTGTACAACAAAGGTTAACGTTTATTGCTGTACAGTGCCATACCCACACGTAAGCCCCTGTTGGCGAGGGCTGCAAACTGGGCTCACAACTAACCAATCCTAATGCCAAACAGTGTATCCAAGGTCTCACCCCAGCATCCCTCAGAACGTCCATAGAGATAGAGCTAAGGCCCCCCGGTAGAATCAAATACTACAAGGACCGAGACCACCTCCCCTGATGCTCTACGATGTAATAGTTCTGCTAAGATAATGGCGATACGACGATGCTAATGCACAAGACTTGAGTTAGAGATAGAGCTAGAGTGCTGAGGCCCAGCCTATGACACCCCCTGATACTCGCTCGCATCAAGTACACCAACCACACACATACATTCACATGCCTATTCCTATCATCATCATCATTATCATGTTATAAACAATAAAGTAAATATGCATGAACAATAAATAAAAATATTGAATGACATGTTGAATACACATTACAAGCATGTTCGCATAGAATCAAGCATAGCATTGGACTCAAGAAATAAAAACAAGTTTGTTATTAACCAATTAGTTTAGAGTCCTGTTTCCTCACCATTGCTTGTTTGTAGATCCTCTTTCAAGGCTTAAGAATCATTTTTATATCAATATTATATTGCTAGAAGACCTAACAAAGTCGATAAAATTTAATTAGAATTTATTCTAATTTTTACAGCTTGCTGTTAACTAGGGGTCGATGCCTAGGGTCGGATGTTCCATCGACCCTAGGTGCTACCCCTCCTTTCCTGAACTTCTCGAATGGTGGGGGTCAATGCTAGGGTCAGATGAAACCATCGACCCTAGGTGTGACCCCCCATGGTTTGAGTCGAAACTATCAAATTTCGCCCATTCATTCATGTTTGGGGTCCTATGGCTTGCTTCTATAGTCCATTCCATACATGTTATATAGTTTAGAACTATTCTTTATTCACCTACATGGTTTCAATGATCTCCTCCATGGTTTCCATTGAAACCTAACCATGGATGGGTGATTTGGGTTTCTTCTAAGTCATACCCACTTCATAAACCATTTTAAGGTCTTAACTAAATCATGGGGAATGTATTCATACCTTAGGTTTGTTGAGATTCAAAGTTTCATCTAAATTTCCTACTCCTAGGTCTTCTTCTTCAATTCTCTTTCTCTTCTCCTTCTCTTCCTTCTCTTCTCTTTCTCTCAATCCAATTAGGGTTGTAAAAGGAGTGAAAGGGGCTTAGGGACGTCCTATTTATAGAGTAAAACCTCTCAAAATAAGTCCCATTGAGTTTAGGAAAGGTTCCAATTGAAATTAGGAAAGTTTCTTAATTTTTGGTTCGTGCTATTTTTTCCCGATTACCGGGGGTCGATGGGGGGGTCGAACCTTCCTGTTAAAACCTGCGACCCTACCCTCAATTTGACTGTTTTTGAGTAAATTTTCATATTGGGTCTTGGTTTTTCTTCACACACTTGGTCCACTTGGCTCGACCATGATATGTAGATGGGTCACGACACGAAATGTAAGGTTAGACCGGGTTCGTGGTGTGGGGGTCTTACACATGGAGTTAGTGCTGCATCTTCCTCTTGCAAGTCTGTGTCCAAGGTGCACAGGAGCGGAAGTTGGATCCCTATATCCAACCAGCTAGGCCCCCTACTAGCTCGACAAAATGATGTACAAGCCAGACTGGACATAGCTCATCTGAATAGGGCTGCAGAACAAGCCCAACTTTGCTAAGCCGGTGGTGCGGTTGAACATGAGCTACTTAAGCTGAAAGACTGGCTCTTAAGAAAAATTGAGCTCATCCAATTAGTCAGATCTACAGCATAGAGAGCGCTCCCTCTCAGCACATCATGAGAACCCATCTCCCTCGAGGGTTCGCTATGCTAACCATTAATTCTTAAGCCAACATCACTGATATCTAGAGCATTATCTCGACACGTTCTCTGCCATGACGTTGCTCCACAGCTACCAAGACGAGATTATCTACCAAGCATTCCCAACCACGCTCATGGGTGCTAGACGGATATGATACAACAACCTACCCAAACGCTCTGTAGACTTGTTTCATTAGCTGGCCAACAGTTTCCTCGACCATTTCCAAAGTCGGAAGATGCAAAAGAAGACAATGTACTACTTGATAGATTGCAAACAGTAGGAGGACAAGACCCTTCGGACCTTCTTCGATAGGTTCAGTTTCGAGGTATTCCAAATAAAGGGCCTCGAGGATTCCGTGCAAAAATCAGCTTTGGAAGTGACAATTAAGGATCCAAGTTTCAGGTTCCATTTAGTGAAGAAGCCTGCTAGACGTCTAACCAAACTCCATGCTCAGTGTGAAAAGTATGTTGCCGTTAACATGGTGTTATAAGGTGGCCAAAATGCAGGGAAGCCGCCACTTGCCAGTACCAACAAAAAATGGGCTGACAAAGCAATGGATGTTCCCACTAAACCGGAGCCGACCAAGAAATGGAAGAAGGGGATGGAGAAAATAGAAGACACCCCCACCTTCTCACCTTATGATGACTACCACCCGCTTAGTAATCACCCACTAAGATATATATGGTCGAGAAGGCTCTGACCACCTTCAGCAATCCATAGAAGATAATCCCGGAGCCAAAAAGTAGGAACCTGTAGTTATTCTATGCCTTCCACAATGTGCATGGGTACACCACTAATGAGTGTTGACACCTCCATGATGCCATTGAAGAACTCATTAGGAGGGGAAAACTCAGTAGGTACGTGGATAAGAATCGTCAAGGACCTGTGGGAGTCACATCCATTGTGATAGAACCAGACAACTGCAAGATGGAGGCTAGGTAAAATGATGGTTGGTAAAAAATAGATTGTAAGACCCGCACTCCGTAAACCCAGTCTAAACCTTGGTTTTGTGTCGTAGCAGGTCTTTCGATCATCACCGGGCCAGACGGGACGAACGGATGACAAACAGGTACGAAATCGGATCAAAGACGGTCAAATAATCATCATTTTATGTTGACCGGTCGATGGTAGCGGTCTTGGTACCGGTCGACCGGTCAGCTCTGCGCAACTGAGTGCGGAGATCCGAAAATTGACTTCTGAGGGTCCCACTTTCCTGATTTCGAATCTTAAGACTTTTCTAATCCTAATAGGGTTACTAAACCCTAATTCTAGCCAATAAATACACCCTTAAACCTCCTCAAATCCTTTTCATTATCTCTCACAAACCCTAGAGAAGAGAAGGAGGTTGGAAAAGAGAAGGAGCTACGAAGAAGAAGGAGGTGCCGCCATTACCGTTCGACGACGCTCACGTTACGCCAGTCGACGGTAAGTGTTTGAATCAATCTTCTTACCCTATGATAGTTATAGGGGTGGATCAATACCATACAAAGTAGGTATTGATCTAAAACCCCAACTGGACCTTAAAACCCTAAGTTGCCGTCAAACCCTAGATTCGAGTTTCGCGATGATATTCATCGAAATAAGACTTGAATGAGTTGGGGATAACTCTAACTCACAGATTAGACTTAGAATGGATAGGAGAACCCTGAAAATCGGAGGAAATCGATCGACGGCAGTCGAAAAAACCAAGTGTATGGTCTTCTGGAGACATACCGGTCGACCATACCGGTTGCTAGTTTGCTCACAGAGCTGCAACCTAGCAACCGGTATGTTGCGACCAGTCATCTCTGAAAGGCTGGTTTTGGACCTTGTTGGCTTCCAACCAACATGAAACCCTAAGAAAAATATTCTAATGAAACCCTAATAACATTGTAGGACTTTGTGACTTTCCGTTTGGATCTTGCGACGTGGAGCAAGCTAACAAACGAGCGTCAGGTAAGGGAATCTGACCTAAACCTAAAAATTAATGGACAGTAAGTTGATGTTAATCACCTGATTATATATGATGTGATGTTTGTGCATATTCATATGCCATCTTTTAATTTCAGTTATTATTACTGTTCATGCATTGATAGGATGTGATTGTTAAGCATGTGATTGTTTTCGTTAGTGTGTGGAGTGGGGCATGGGCCTGGGATCGCTCCTCACACTAGCACTTTTTGTAGTATTCTATCTTAACATGCTTGGTACGGGTGGGGCATCAGGGGAAGGTCGTGGTACGGTGGTCTCCGATGTTGATGCTGGCCTGACCATGGTTATGTGGCACTGTGGTCTCCGAGGTCGACGCTGGCTTGTCCACGATGCTTTAGCTCTATCTCTATGCCGTAGGGAGTTATGTTGTGATAGGGTCTACCTGCGTTATGTATCTATCCTAGTAGGTTAGTTACGGATAGGGCATCAGGGGAGGTGTGGGAATGCCTTAGCTCTATCTCTATGCCGTAGACGGCTGTGCTGGGATAGAGCATACATTGATGACATATGGGATTGGTTAGTTGCGAGCCCAGTTTGTGAGTCCTGGCCAGTAGGGGCTTAGGTACTGGTATGGGTAGAGCATCAGGGGGGGTGCGGGGGTATCTTAGCTCTATCTCTATTCCATGATGGGTGCATATGGGCAAATGGGGGTGTGATCCATGCTGTGCCACACACTCGTGTGTAGAGGTGCGGGGGCCACCAAACCTTTCTATAGCACATTACAAACTTAAACCAGACCACAGCATAAAATGATTGTTACTCATGCATAATATTGTGAAACTGTCTGATTGTCTTACTGAGCTAAGTTGTGAGCTCACCTTTTGTATATATACATGTTTTTAGATGATGATGTAGGTTACATGGTGGATGATTATATGAACGCTCCGGCATATGGTGGTGTTGCTGCATTGGATGTGCAGGCAAGAGAGGACGAGCATGATGCTTCATACGAGTACCCTTTCTGCGTGTACCTTTGATTTGATTTTTATTTATTTTCATTATTTTTGGTTGGATTAAAGTGATGTAATGGTATTATATTTATTGTTTGGATTTGAATAATTGGATACTTATTTAATTTATCAATAGATACTCAGTTCATTCTATTTTAAAGACTTCCGCTGTACTATTTATATTCTGATTGTGGTTATGTGTAATGGTTTGTATGAGTGGACACGGCCTATTCGAGATCCTGGTGTGAATCGTTGGTTCAATGACGGTTCACTCACACCATTCTGGTTGGATCAGAATTGGGGTGTGACAACTTGGTATCAGAGCCCTCGGGCTCTGTCCACAGACCATATTGCACTTAACTAAGTCGATGAACTGAGTTAAGAAAAATTTAAAAATTTTAAAACAGACACACCCTAAGCATTGTTTGATACCTGAGACTGATTAAGAAAGAGCATAATATACTGTATTAAATATGGAATTTTAATGATACCCATGCACTATTTAGGAAAAACCATAAAAACTTTCATTAAATAGAAAATGAGTATCAAATGAAATAGTGCTACAGGGTACAGTCCACAAATTGGATAGTTACCCTGTTATATAAACAGTCAAAACAGAAGAAAATAAAAAGGGACAATCATGGGGAAGGGGGCCTAGGAGGAATAGGGTCCGCTATGTCATAATCTCGCTCGTATGCGACCCTAAGGCAGTGCACCTGATCCTGAGTGACTTTGAGGCTACGAGCCAAGTGCCCCAAGTCCCGGCTCATCTCATGCCGAACATCCGTGATCTCCGTGAACATACCCATCACGGTGTCGGGAGGAGGCTGAGATGGTCCCGCTGCATGTGTAGGCTGTGGTGTTGGCACTGGTACATCCTCCGCCCTACCATCGCTATCCCCATCATCACGCCCTACATTTGCAAGCCTTTGCCAATAAGAGCTTACGTGTTGGTATGGGTAGGGCATCAGGGAAAGTATTGGCGGTGTGTGTTCCAAACACTTTAGCTTTATCTCTATTCCATGGTGGGTGCATGTGGGATGGTAATGGTGTTTGATCCATTAGACGGATTCACACACTCATGTATAGAGGTGCGGTGGCCGCCAAACCTTTCTATAGCATATTGCAAACTTAAGAACTAGACCAAAGATATTGAATTGAATGCATGCATATGTTTGTGTATTATTTTGTTTACTTACTGAGCTATGATGTGTGCTCACCCTTTCAATGTCGAATATTTTTATTTGATGATGCAGGACCTACTGTAAAAGATTTTGTGAATGCACCGTTGTATGGACACATGGCGGCTATGGATGTAGAAGCTGTGAAAGATGCGCATGATCTGTCATGCGAGTGCAATCAGTGTGTCTTTGATTAGTTTAGTTATGTTTGAGTATTGGAACTTGTAATGGATTATTTACTTTATGTCTTGAGTTATTTGGAGATAATTAGATTAAATATTTATTTTATCACTGATAGATACTTAGTTTATTATTTATAAGGACTTTTGCTCACTTGTTTATTATCTCTGATTGTTACTGTAGAATTTGTATATGGTTTGATATGGTGGGTATGACCTATACGAGACCCTGGTTGAATCGTTGGTTTATTGACTGTTCATCACACTACTCTGGTTAGTCCAAAATTAGGGTATGATAGGAAGTGTCTTAGGGTTGTCTAGTATGGTGTCTGGTCGGGTATTATGCCATACCAGACAGTCGATTAGAGAATGTCCGACACGACTAATTACAAGTTTGGATAGTGAGTCTGATCACTGTAAAATTATCGAAATGGAGCCGTAACTAAATCCTATTATTTGTCTAGGATTCAATATCAAATCAAGCTACTTCCAGGGTCTTGGAGAGAGTCAACATCCCTCAACAGGTGAGGGACAAGACCCCAAACTAACTGATTAATAATATGCTACCTTGTTTGTATGTTGATTTGTTTATTTGTGCATATAACATGTCATCCAATATTTGTTATTATTGATCATGCATATTTATTTTATTCTTACTATTATGATGATTGAGGATAGACATGTGTTTGTGTATGGTTGGTGTATTAAGTGGGGAGAGTTTGCAGCCTCAAACCATTCATCATACTGACATCATCATATCACTGTTACCTTAGCATGCTTAATACATCGCAAGGTACTAGGAGAGGTGTTAGTGGTATTGGTCATAGTCTTACCGTTAGGCTCTAGCTCTATCTCTGTTCCGTATTGAAGGATGCAGGGATAAGGCCTTGGATACAATTTGTTGACATCTAGGATTGATTAGTGATGAATCTAGTTTGTAAGCCCTTGCCAATCGGGGCATACGTACTGGTACGGGGTAGAGTATCAGGGGGGTGTTGATGGTTTAGTTACAACTTACCATTGGGCTCTAACTCTATTTCTATCTTGTAGTGAGTGTTGTGGGGCAACAGTGGTTTTGATAGGAACCTGATCATTGGATGTGCTCATACTCTCATGTATGGAGGTGTAGTTATAGTCTATCCTTACCATAGCACATTGTAAACTTAACCAGACCAAATGATTAAATACCACATCATGCATATTGCTTGCTGCATGTTTTGTTTCTCACTAAGCTAAGTTGTAAGCTCACCCCCCGATATCATTTTCTTTTTAGTTTCTAATGATGCAGGTTATACTGTGGACGACTACATCAATGCACCTTATGTTGGAAGAGTAACAGCTATGGACTTGCAGACAATGCGAATGTCTCTATTGTGTCTATCTTTAGGGTTATTTTTTTATTTGGATTAAAAGATACGTAATGGATTATTATTATTTTATGTTTTGGTCAACACTTAGATAATTAAAGTATTTTTTATTTATCACTTTAGACTTTCAGTTCATTACTAATAAAGACTTCTGCTAGTTAATAATTATATATTATGATTGTGGTTTAATGTATGGTTTGAATTGTTGGTATGGTCTTATAAAATCCTGGCTTGAGCCATTGGTTCTTTAACAGTTCAATCACCCTTCTGGTTAGGCTAGAATTGGGGTATGATAACTTGGTATCAGAGCTCAAAGGCTCTGCCAATCAAACTAGCATACATTAATCTGTATCTATAAACTGAGTTAGGATAATTAAAAACCATAATACAAATACACAATTAGGTACGTATGTTAGTTGAGACAAAATTTAAACAAGCGCATACATAATATATAAAGGAAAGAACCATGTATTAATAAATCATAATGTATATAGACAAATATAGGGTATAGTCCATAAGTCGGATAGTTACCTTAGAACAAAATGTTAAGGAAACAAACAAGTAACAAAAGAAAGAAAAACTCTATCATTGGGCTGGTGAAGGTGGTGGTATGGGTTGGTCTCGATTGTAATCTTGCTCATAAGCCACTTAAAGTTAATGCACCTGCTCCTGGGTGGTATAGAGACTCTCAGCAAGAGTTGTTACTTACTGGTCCATAGCCCGCTGAGCCTCAATCAGAGTCTACTGATCTTCCTTAATAGCTAGGAGATGGGATAAGATCTGGTCAAAGACTGACTGAGAAGGTCCAGCTACTGGTATAGGCCAGGGTGCAGGAGGGGGGATATCATCTACATCCATGTACAAGTCATCCCCTCTACCTTCAGCTGTTGCTGCTATTGCGCTATTGCTGTTACCCCTCTCAACGGCCTCTTGTGCCTCCAGCTTCTTATTGCTAATGACGATGTCGTGAAGGCCCATACTATAGATGGCCTCAGAATCTAAGTCCACCATTACTGTCCCCTCATACATCTGCTCTCCTTCCATATCCACACCGAGATGATCAAAAAGGGTAATGATAAGCTGACCAAAGAGCAAGTTACCCTTCAGTTGGGGCGTCGTCGCATGGTGCATGGTACAGATGATGATATAAAGAAGACATACCTCTTGCCTAGTGGTCACACAGAAGGGCAGGTATTGGGTTAATGGGAGACCTCGTTGTAGTAGTCGCTTTGTGCGAGGATGTTGTGCTGAATGATGCGACAGTAGATGCAGGGGAGATAACACAGGTTGGCCGCCTTCATCACTTGGTGGCCACCCTGCATGATCTGGCTCCATACTGTGCCACAAAGCTCTTCAGGTAAATATTTACCCTCCTTGGGCCCATAGTAGAAGTTCTCATCGGCATTGGAGATGCCCATTAAATCTTCCAACTCATGGGTGTTAAAGGAGATGTTGATCCCGTTCACTCTGCTGGTGATGCGAAGCTCCTTGCCTCTGTCAAAGTCGTTAAGGTCACCTTCCAACTACAAGTTGCAGTAAAAGTGCTTCTCCAAGTTTGGGCGGGTGGATGCCTGATACTGAATCATCGATAGCTAACCCATAGTGCTAAATTTTATCTCCACATAGAACCTTTCCATCTCTTGTCGGTTCACAAACTGCCCCACTTTGATGCTCTTACGGTGGAACTAGGGGTACTAAGCCTATGCCTTGGCTGAACGGAAGTAGTGGGCATCAAATAGTCTAGTGAGTAGGGGTGGACCTTGAGAACCAAAAGGTGCAACATCTTAGTAGCCACTCTATGTTTAGACATGATAATCTTCAAGAATCAAAAAATAGAATAAACAAACATTAGTCAAAATTTTAGAAATTTCGACAGCATAACGACGTAAAATGGGCAAAAGCCTCAAACTCACCCAAGTACATGGACAAGAGGACTTACATCAATTGGAAAACACATCTACATACCAAACCAGCACCCAATTGATAAAAAATTTAGAGAATTTAAAGAAATTTTGACATTTTGGGAATTTTCCCAATTTCTAGGGCAACTTAAAACTTTTGGGTTTTTTATAAACCAACCAATGAAATCCCAAATTGATTTTGGGCTTTCATCTGTTGGGTCCCCAAAAGTGATTTCAAGCAACAAAATAAAGTTTCCTACGGTCAAAATTTTTCTAATTGAAGAAAAATGATAAAAACACATAGAAACCCTAGGAAAATATCCAAAAGAAAAGAAAAGAGGGAAGGAAATTACCCCTAAGGCGATGCCGCACATTTGCACCGAGAAAACTCCTCAAAATTCCAAAGGGATTGTACGGACTCACTGGCACCGAGTTGAGTCTCAAACAAGGGAAAACCAAAGAGAGAAAATGAAAAATAACTCAAAATCAAGGGATTTGAAGAGATTTTTGGTTGTCCGGCTGGACTTTTAGACTCCTAATGTCGACCGGACAAATGACTAAACCCTCTCGGGAAGTGTCTCAGAGTTTGTCTGGTACGTTGTCCGGCACGGCTATTAACCAGACTAGACAGTCGACTGGACAAAATTTTTACACTTACCGAATATGTCTGGTAGGTAAAAAATAGTTTAAACATGGGACCGGTCAAGGGCGACCGGACAAAATTTACTTGTATATGTCGTATTGCTCAGTTTTGCTGGGATTTTCATGTACTATATGGGACTAACCTTGTAAATTGTTGATATATTGTACATTGTCTCATGCATGTTGGCCCTGCAGATTCTCTCGACAACAGTAGATTGAATTGGTAGGCAGTACCTGTAGAGGCAGTCGAAGGGGCCATAACCCGACTCCACCACCACACTTGGAGTGGGAAATGAGAATGAAAACCTAGCTGAGAAGACCCCGAATAATGAAAACCAGATGGGGGCAAATCAAGGAGCAACTAACCAGGCCACCCAAAATAATCTACCTCAACCTCAGAGAGACTTGGCTAGAGTTGTAAATAATCTGGCCCGTCATGTACAAGAACAACACCAGGTGTTGTTCAAGTTGTGAGACTCATTGGGCACTACTGTGCCACCCATTGCCAGCCCTACACCAACACCTCAGGGCTAGACTAATAAGGCACTAGTGGGTAGTAATGCCATCCCTACAGCCCAATAGCATCAGCAGTAGATTCTAGTGTTGAATACCCCAGTACATAACCAGGGTGTATGTCAAGGTGGTTACCAAGGCAGTTACCCATACCAAACACCCATGTATGGAATGTATGCTCCTAGACAGAATGATCTGATTTGACTAGTAGAGCGATTTATAAAAATAAAGCCTCAAATATTCTCAAGCAAGGGGTCGAACCCATTGTGGCTAGCATAGTGGATAGCTGAATTGGATAAGACCTTTTTAATAATGGTCATAATAGAAGAAGAAAAGGTCATGTGCTCCACTTACATGCTGAGGGAAGGTGTAAATCACTGGTAAAGATCTACCCGAACCTATCTGATGACCAAGCATGCTCAGTGACTTGGGATATATTGAAGGAAGGAGGCATTTTTGAGAAGTATTTTCCTAGGAGCTTTAGAGATTAGATGGAGAGGGAGTTCCTAAGTCTACATTAGGGATAGATGACGGTGGAAGCGTACTAGCAGAGGTATGAAAAAATATACTTCTTTGCCCTTATCAGCATGCAAGAGGAAGATACCAAGACCCGACGGTTCATAATGGGACTTAGAGGTAGTATTTATGAGCATGTGCTGGGTCTAGAGAAGAAGATATATAATGAAGGAGTGCAAATTGCTTGAGTTATGGAGTTTAGTTAGAAGGAGAGCTTCTTCACTCAGAACTGTGGACTAAAAAGGCCTTATACCGATACGTCAACTGGAAAAAAGTCAAAGTCCTTTAGATCTTTTAGGCCACAGAATACGACAAGACCAGCTAAGACTACTGCAGGAAATACTCAACAAGAAGGTGGACAGGCTAGAAATATTAAGTGCTATAACTACAACCTGATGGGGCACTATGCCAAGACATGCCCTCAACCTAAGAAGGAGATGTAGTAAGGAGAGGTGTATGCTTTAACCTTTGAAGATGCAGTCGCATCACCTGATGTGGTTACAGGTATTGTAATTATAGTTGGTGTGCCTACCAGAGTTTTCTTCAACTCTGGGGCCACCCATTCTTTTATCCATCTCGTTTGGAAATAGATTGGACGTACCCATCAGACCTTTAGACCAAAAACTGTTAGTACGATCTCCTTTGGGAATAGAGTAGTGTTAGATGAATGCTATGGACCGTATCCGGTTCGTATTGATGGAAGGGATTTGGATGTAAACCTAGTATGACTCGAGATGGCAGACTTTGATGTTATCTTGGGGATGGGCTGGTTAACTCAATACTATGTGTCGAGAAGAAGTTATTATTCAAGGGCAAAGATGGCACATAATTTGGTTTCACTGAAAGTAAATTACCTAGGAAGTGGAAGCATATACTTTCTAAACTTAAGGCAAAGAGGTGTCTTAAGAAAGGCAGAATTGGTTATCTCATATCCATAGTGGATGTTATCAAAGAAGTACCACGGATGGAAGACATCAAAGTAGTGTGAGAGTTTCAAGATGTATTTCCAAAGGACCTACCTCGGTTGCCACCTGATCGAGCGATTGAGTTCGTGATAGACCTCCTACTAGGGTCGACATCAATGTTTAAGGCACCCTACGGAATGGCTCCTATAGAAATGAAGGAACTGAAGATACAACTACAGGAATTGTTGGACAAGGGTTTTACACGACCGAGTATATCATCATGGTGAGCGCCAGTGCTGTTCGTGAAAAAGAAGGATGGTAGTGTTCACTTGTGCATCGATTATCAAAAATTGAACAAGCTTGCCATCAAGAACATTTATCATTTGCCTCGGATCAATGACTTATTCGATCAGTTGCAAGGTGTAAAGTTGTTCTCCAAGATCGAATTTCGGTCAGGTTATCATCAGCTAAAGATCAAGGATAGTGACATTCCCAAGACAATATTGAGAACCAGGTACGAACACTATGAGTTCTTGATTATGTCATTTGGATTGACCAATGCCCCACATCATTTATGGAGCTCATAAATCAGGTGTTTCATGACATGTTGGACACCTCGGTCATAGTCTTCATAGACAATATTTTGGCTTAGTCCAAGGACAACGAGACCCATGCAACGAATTTTAGAGCAGCTTTACAACAGCTGAGAAGGGAGAAGCTTTACGCTAAGTTCAAGAAGTGTGAGTTCGGTTGAACGAAGTGACTTTCTTGGGTCACATAGTTTCGTTAGAAGGGATAAAATTGGACATCAACAAGATTGAAGCAATTATAGGGTGGAAAGCACCTAAGATTGTTACAGAGAGAAGAAGTTTCTTGGGATTAGCTTGCTACTACAGACGATTTGTAGAGGACTACTCAAGAATCACAGTACCTCCTACCAAGCTAACCAAGAAAGGAGAGAAGTTTATTTGGATAGACAAGTATGAAGAGTGTTTTTAGACTCTGAAGTCGAAGTTCATATCGGCTCCCATCTTGACCATTCCAGTACCAGGGCAACCACTAACCCTATACACAAATGCCTCTAGATTAGGTTTGGGATGCGTTCTAATGTAAGGTGAATAAGTGATTGCCTGTGCCTTAAGGCAATTAAAGGAGCACGAGAAGAATTACCCTACACATGATCTAGAGTTAGCAGCGGTGATTCATGCAATGACGACTTAGAGACATTATTTGTACGAAAAAAAATTCCAGATCAAGTCAGATCATAAGAGCCTTACCTATCTCTTTACTCAGAAAGAGTTAAACATGAGACAGAGAAGGTAGTTGGAGTTGCTGAAGGACTATGATTGTGATATTTAGTATCACCCAGGCAAAGCCAAAGTAGCAGCAGATACATTGAGTAGAAAAGGAATACTAAAGCCAGAAGGAGAGCCAATTACGATTGTCACTCTGTGCTATGTGGTAACAGCTTCTGATAAGGATGAAGTGCAACACGTACTAGAATCTTCAGATGACCCTATAGAGCAAGGGTTGATCCATAAGTTTTCACTTATGTTCATTGTACTGAAGATTCTACCAAATCTGATGGACAAGGTGAAAGCTGCAATTCTACAAGATCCATATCTAAGGACAATGCAAGAGGAATTGGAGAATGGTAAACCCAATCCTGACTTTACCGTGGACGTGGAGAAGATACTCAAATATAAAGGAAGGTTGTGTATACTTGAAAGTGAAGATTCTGACCTCAGACACAGGATACTGATGAAAGCTCATTCTACTGCTTATTTAGTGCATCCCGAAAGTATCAAGATGTACCATGATCTGAAAAGATTATTCTAGTAGATAAGAATGAAGGAAAACATGGCTAGACGCATGTTTCAGTGTTTACACTATCAGTAAGTGAAGGCCGAAAGATAGAGACTAGTAGGTTTACTATAGCCATTGCCTGAATCAGCATGGAAATGGGATTGCATCACTATAGATTTCATCATTGGACTACCATTGACTCCTAGGTCAGTTGACGTAGTTTGAGTAATTATAGATCGCCTTACAAAAAAATCCTTTTCATTACAATTAAACCTCAATATACTTTGAAAAGATCAGCTAAGTTATATGTGAACAATATTATCAGACTCCATGGTGTACCTGAAAGCATAGTGTCAGATCGAGATCCTCGCTTTACTTCTAAGTTTTGGCAAGGACTACAAACGGTTATGGACACTAAGTTGAAGTTTAGCACAATGTTTCACCCTCAAATGGATGGTCAGTTAGAAAGGTCCATTCAGATCTTAAAAGATATGCTCCAAGCCTGTGCTATTGATTTCAAAGGAGCTTGGGATGAAAAATTTTCATTGATCGAGTTTACTTACAATAACAACTACCAAGCTACCATACAGGTCCTTATGAGGCATTGTACGATAGAAAATGTCGAATTCTTCTCTTCTAGAACGAAGTTGGTGAACAAAGAATTATGGGGCCAAAGTTCATTGAAGAAACCTGTCAAGTATTAAACAAGATCAAGAAAATGGTGAAGACTGCTTAGGTCTGACAAAAGAATTATGTAGATAATAGATGTTGAGACCTTGAGTTTGTTGTAGGCGACAAGGTCTTCTTAAAGATATCACTAATGCTTGGATTAAAGTGGTTCGGTAAGAAAGGAAAGTTATGTCCTAGATATATAAAACCATATGAGATTCTAGCAAGATGTGAAAAAGTGGTGTATTAGCTTGCGCTACTACCATTTATGTCTGGCGTACATGATGTATTCCATGTTACCCTACTGAAGAAGTACATTAAAGGTCCATCCCATATACTAGCCATAGATCCTCTAGACTGACAGAGGAACTGACGTTCAAAGTTGTGCTAGCAGAGATCACAAGTCGAAAGGTACATAAACTTTGAAATCGGGATATCTTATATGTCAAAGTAACCTAGAGAAGTCAAGACATGGAAGAGGAGACATGGGAAGAGGAAGCCACGATGCGAAAACAATACCCTCATCTATTCACACGAAGATACGTGTAAATTTCGAGGACAAATTTCTTTTTTAGGGAGAGTTGTAAGACCCGTACTCTACTAACCCGGTCTAACATGGGTTAACGTATCGTGACAGGTCTTCCCATCATAACCAAACTGGAAGAAATGGTTAGACGACAGAACACGCATTAAAGGTATTAAACTGACAACCATAATCTTGTTCGATTAGACTAATAGGAGTTGTATGGTCCACGTATTTGCCAACCGAACATGTGACTGGTCAAACATAAAATACAGTCTGAGAATTTGAAAACTTTCCTAATTAAAGTGAAACACATTCCTAAACTAGTAGGAGCCATAATAGGAAACTTGTCTCTAAATATAAACTAAATTATGCCCATTCTCTCTCACTTTGATCAATCACAGACCCTGGTACTGAAAGAAGATTTAAGAGAGAGGACTCTGGAGAAGAAAAAGGCTGTAAAGAAAAAAAAAGGAGAAGAAGGAAAAGAACTCACCCTCAGTTTCCAGCAATAATCGTCAAGAGACCAACGGTAAGTTCCTAACCTCTGTAACTAGGATAGCATATGCATAAGGTTGAACTTACAGACATCAAAGATGGTGATATAATTTCAATACTGTATGAAATGTATAACGAAAGATCCATGAGGGTCTAATAGTAGGGGTGTGTAGACCTAGGGTTATAGTAGAAATCGTAATGTATTTTTAATTGTAGAGTGGTTTAATATAAACCCTAGAATGAGCTGAAGAATCAACTCTGGAGGAAGTCAGACTAAAAGATAGCCTGAAGGATGCCCTAAAGGTTGTCCAGTCTGGTTGTCCGTAAGCACTGGACCCTCTCAGAAAGTGTCTCTCTGGGTTGTTTGGTATGCTTTATGGTCGGTCGGACATTATGCTATATCCAATAGTCGATCGGATAATTTTGGCACGAATAATTGCCAGTCCAGATAGTGTGTCACACCCCAATTCCGCACTGTTCAGAATGGTGTGATGAACCGCTAAATAACCAACGGTTCAACCAGGATCTCGAATAGGCTATCCCCGTTTTACCAAAACTTTCACACATCCATAATCATAATCAGAGTAATACACAATAGCGGAAATTTATAAATAAATGAACTGAGAACTAAGATGATACCATTAATTAAATAGTAAATGATTATGTTTTCAACTGAGACATACTTATGTAAATATCAAATACATGTCTTTATAAATTCAAAGAAACCTATAAAAATATCTAATCAAATACACACGAGTTGCACTCGCAAGAGGGGTCATGTGTATCGTGTTCAGCTCCAGCTTCCATTGCTGCTGTATTCCCGTACGCAGACGCGTTCATATAATCTTTGACTGTGTAACTTGCATCATCAACTAAAAATATTCGACGTCGAGGGGTGAGCACACAACACGGCTCAGTGAGTAGCCAAAACAATGCAACAATACATATGCATGAAAAAAATCAATTTATAGCTTTGGTCTGGTTTATAGTTTGCAATGCGCAATAGAAAGGTTGGGTGGTCAAAGGTTAATGTTTATTGACACCGCCTCTATACACAGGGTGTGGAAGCCCGCCCGAAGGTTAACGTTTATCGTCATCCCCATCCACCCTACCATAACATTATATAACAAAGGTTAACGTTTATTGCTATATAATGCTATACCAACACGTAAGCCCCTGTTAGCGAGGGCTTGCAAACTGGGCTCGCTACTAACCAATTCTAATGCCAAACAGTGTATCCAAGGCCTCACCCCAGCATCCCTCAGAATGTCCATAGAGATAGATCTAAGGCCCCCCGGTAGAGTCAGAGACTACAAGGACCGAGACCACCTCCCCTGATACTCTACGACATAATAGTTCCGCTAAGGTAATGGCGATACGACGATGTCAATGCACAAGACTTGAGTTAGAGATAGAGCTAAAGTGCTGAGACCTGCCAAAGGTTAACGTTTATTGACGTTCTCATCACACCTCCCCTGATACTCGCTCGCATCAAGTACATCAACCACACACATACAAGCACATGCCTATTCCTATCATCATCATCATCATCATGTCATAAACAATAAAGTAAATATGCATGAACAAGTAATAGAAATATTGGATGGCATGCGGTATGCACATTACAAACATATTCGCATAGAATCAAACATGGCATAGGACTCAAGAAAAGAAAACAGTTTATTATTAATCAATTTAGTTTGGAGTTAAGGTTCCTCACCTTAGCTTGCTAATAGATATTTTCCCAAGCTTTAGAATCACCTTTATATTGTTATTATATTGCTAGAAGACCTAACAAAGCTGATAGAATTTAATTAGAATTAATTCCGGATTTAAAAACCATTCTGTTAACTGAGGGTCGATGCTAGGGTCGATGCTAGGGTCAATGGGTTTATCGACCCTCCCTCCATTCTGAACTTCCCGAATGCTGAGGGTCGATGGTCAAAAACACCTAGGGTCGGATGGTCTATCGACCCTCGGTGCGACCCTCGGTGCACTCTGGTCCAATTTCTACTTTTTAATCCATTCTTCGTGTTTGGGGTCCTATGGCTTGCTTTCTACATTCACTCAACATTCATTCCATGGTCTAGAACCATGTATAAACCATCTAAATAGTTTTCGTGCATCCTCCTATGGTTTTCCATGAAAACCTAACCATGGATGGATGGTTTAGGTTTCTCCGAGATCACTCTCTCTTCAATAATTATCCTAAGGTCTGTAGAAACTCATGGAATTAGTATCCATACCTGAGAAGATTACTTTTCCTCTGAAATTTTCTTCCTTTTTGCTAGGTTCTCTTCCTTGCCTCTCTTCTTCCTCTTTTCCTTCTCCTCTCTTTCTCTCAATTCAATTAAGGTTGTGAAAGGAGTGAAAGTGGCTTAGGGACGTCCCTTAAATAGGCTAGAAACATCCTAAAATAAATCCCATTGAAATTAGGAAGGAATCCAATCGAAAAATCTCAAATTTTCCTAATTCTATTTTCGGCAAGATCCGAGGGTCGATGGGAGGGTCGATGATCCCATCGACCCTAGGGTCTTAAGCTGTCCGACCCTCCCTTCAAAACTGAGGGTCTGACTTTCTGTTTTGGGAGGTCCGACCCTACTTAGCTGGGTGTGCGACCCTCCCTTAAAATTAAGTGTTTTTGGGTCGATTTGATACCTGGGATCTCGATCTCCTTCATGCCCTTGGTCCATTTGACTTGACCATGATGGGTAAACCTGGTTCAAGGTGGTAAGACCGGGTTAGATTGACACGGGTCTTACAACTCCCCCAACTTATAAAAATTTCGTCCTCGAAATTGTACGTACCTTCTGAATCAAATAAGTGTGGGTATTGCTTTCGCATAGCATTTTCTTCTTCCCATGTAATCTCTTCCATGTCTCTACTTTTCCAAGTGACCTTAACATAGTAAATATCTCTGTTGCGTAGACGTTAAACCTTTCGGCTGGTGATTTCTGTTGGTGTTACTTCAAATGTCAAATCATCAGTCAATTCAGGCAAATCTACTGTCAGCACGTGCGTTGGGTCCTTGACATACTTCTTCAATAGAGAAATGTGAAATACGTCATGCACACTTGACATAGATGGTGGTAGTGCTAATTGATAAGCCACTTTTCCACGCTTAGCTAGAATTTCGTATGGCCCGACATATCTTGGACTTAATTTTCCTTTCTGTCCAAACCTCTTCAATCCTCGCATAGGCGATACTTTCAAAAATACTTTATCACCTACGGCGAACTCTAGATCTCTTCGTCGAGTATCTGCGTATTGGTTCTGACGGTTCTGAGCTACTCTTACTCTTTCCTTGATGATGTCGACCACTCGACAAGTCTCTTCCATAAATTCCGGTCCAACAATACTACGTTCTCCGACTTCATTCCAAAACAAGGGAGTTCGACACTTTCGGCCATACAGTGCTTCATAAGGTGACATCTGTATAGTAGTCCGATAGCTGTTGTTATAAGCGAACTCGATCAATGGTAACTTTTCGTCCCATGATCCCTTGAAATCAATCACACATGCTCGTAGCATATCTTCTAGAATCTGGATTGTACGCTCCGACTGTCCGTCTGTCTGTGGGTGGAATGCAGTACTGAACTTCAATGTTGTACCCATAGCCTTTTGCAGTCCTTCCCAAAATTTGAAAGTGAATCGTGGATCTCTATCGGACACAATGCTTTCTGGTACACCGTGTAACCGAACAATATTATCCACATACAGCTTTGCTAACCTTTCGAGTGTATATTGGGGTCGTATCGGTATGAAGCGAGTTGTCTTAGTCAGACGGTCCACAATCACCCAAACTGCATCAACTACTCGAGGAGTCAATGGTAGTCCTGTGACGAAGTCCATAGTGATGCAGTCCCATTTCCATGCTGGTTTTGGTAATGGCTGTAATAGTCTTGCGGGTCTTTGTCGTTCCACCTTTACTTTCTGACAATTTAGGCATTGAGACACGAACTTAGCTACATCTGCTTTCATTCCCCTCCACCAATATAGTTTCTTTAGATCATGATACATTTTTGTGCTTCCAGGATGTATCGAATAGATGGTGGTATGGGCTTCCTTCATCAGTCGGTGTCTAATGTCCATATTTTCTGTTTCAGGTACACATATTCTTCCTTTGTATTTCAGTACTTTATCGTCATCCAAGGTGAACTCAGGGTTAGTCCTACCTTTCTCAATATCTTCTTGTACTGTTCTCATATAAGGATCTGCTTTGATAGTTGTCTTCACTTCGTCCACTAAATCCGGTATAATTTTCAGTGCCGCGAACATATTCGAGAACCAATGAATAAACTCTTGGTTGGCTGATCCATCCGTTGTATCTATCACATACTGCTCGTTGCCGTGATTGAATACCATTCCGGTAGTACACATTGCTGCAGTTGTGCTAGCTTCTCCTTGAGATTTTATCATTGCTTTTCTGCTCAATGCATCTGCTACTACGTTCGCTTTTCCCGGATGATACTGGATATCACAATCATAGTCCTTCAATAGTTCCAGCCATCTTCTTTGTCTCATATTTAACTCCTTCTGATTAAATAGATAAGTAAGACTTTTATGGTCCGACTTAATCTGAAATTTCTCTCCGTATAGGTAGTGTCTCCATATCTTGACAGCATGTACTACTGCCGCTAACTCCAAGTCATGAGTGGGATAATTTTTCTCATGTACCTTCAACTGTCTTGAGGCACACGCAATTACTTGATCTCCTTGCATAAGCACACATCCTAGTCCCAATCCCGATGCATCAATGTATAAGGTAAACGTCTGCCCTGGAATAGGAATAATCAAAATCGGAGCGGATATCAATCTGGTCTTCAATGTTTGAAAACTCTTTTCACACTTATCCGTCCATACAAATTTTTCACCTTTCTTGGTCAAACTGGTAAGAGGTATGGCAATTCGAGAATAGTCTTCTACGAATCTCCGATAATAACCAGCTAGGCCCAGAAAACTTCTAATTTCTGATACGCTCTTCGGTGCTTCCCACTTTACAATAGCCTCGATCTTGCTGGGGTCCACTTTGATTCCTTTAACGGATACTACATGGACTAGAAAGGCGACTTCACTTAGCCAAAACTCACACTTTGAAAATTTGGCGTATAACTTCTCTTTCCTTAAACGTTGTAGGGCTGCGTTTAGGTTCTTGACATGGGTTTCATTGTCCTTGGAGTATACCAATATGTCATCAATAAATACTATAACCGACGTGTCCAACATATCGTGGAAAACTCGGTTCATAAGTTCCATGAACGTTGCCGGTGCATTAGTTAATCCGAATGACATTACTAAGAATTCATAATGTCCGTATCTTGTCCTGAAGGCTGTCTTCGGAATGTCACCTTCTTTAATCTTTAGTTGATGATAGCCTGATCGAAGATCGATCTTTGAAAATACCTTCGCTCCTTGTAACTGATCGAACAAGTCATCGATCCTAGGTAGTGGATATCGATTCTTGATGGTCAGTTTATTCAACTCTCGATAGTCGATGTATAATCGAACACTACCATCCTTCTTCCTTACGAACAACACCGGTGCTCCCCATGGAGATATACTGGGTCTAATATAACCCTTATCCAGCAGTTCTTATAATTGCACTTTTAATTCCTTCAGTTCGGTAGGAGCCATTCTATAAGGTGCTTTTGATATCGGTGCGACTCCAGGTATCAGGTCTATTAAAAACTCTGTGACACGGTCGGGCGGTAATGCGGGTAGCTCCTCCGGAAATACGTCAGCGTAATCCCGCACGACGTCAATGTCTTCCATTTGTGGTGCTTCCTTGGTTAGGTCGACCACTGATACTAGATATCCGATGGCTCCCTTTTCAAGGCACTTCTTAGCCTTCAATGCGGAAAGTATGAGCTTACGTCTCCGGGGAAGTTTGGTTCCCGAGAAACTGAATTCTGCTCCTTCTTTGTCTTTGAACGATAGCTTCTTCTCGGCGCATAACAGATTTACAGAATGCCGAGCTAACCAATCCATTCCTAAGATGACATCAAAGTCTGCCATCTCAAGTTGTATCAAGGTTGCATCTAAGGTCTGCTCTCCAATGAGAACTGGACATGGTCCATAACCCTTTTCTAGTTCCACTTCTAATCCCATCGGTGACCGTACAAGTAATTTATAGTCTAATGTTTTGATGGGCAGATTGGTCTTCTTTCCAAACGACACAGATATAAATGAATGAGTAGCTCCTGAATCAAAGAGTACTCTGGCGGGTATGCCATTTATAGGTACGATACCTGTGACCACATCGGGCGATGCGGCAGCATCCTCTGATGTAACAGCATATACCCGTCCTTGATGTAACTGCTTCATGGGTTTTGGGCATTCCCTTGCCATATGCCCTGGTTGGTTGCAGTTATAGCACTTTGGGGCTTCAGAGTTTGGCTTTGGCTGTGGTTGAGCTGCTACAGTAGACTTTGGTGCAGTTGCAAAATTTTGAGGGCGAAAAGGTTTATATGTCCGATTATTGCCTCCGTTGTAGGAGTTTTCGGCCGGTCTCTTGATTCCTCGGTTCTGGGAAAAATAGCTCTCCTTCTGGCTCGATTCAATTACCCGAGCAATCTGGACAGCTTCGTTGTAAATCTTCTTCTCTAAGCCCAGAACATTTTCTCTTATGCTTCCTCTTAGTCCCGCAACAAACCTACGGGTTTTGGTATCTTCTTCCTGCATGCTAGCTGGTGCGAAGAAAAACAGCTCTTCGTAGCGCTGTTGATACGAGTCTATAGACTTCTGCCCCTGGTACAGACTCAGAAATTCCTTCTCCATTGAATCTCTGAAGCTTCTTGGGAAATACTTCTCGAAGAATGCTTCTTTATATATAGCCCATGTCAGTAGGGCGTGCTTGGTCAATAAGTACGTCTTTGTAGATTTCCACCAATGGTGTGCGTCGCCTTTGAGCATGAAGGTGGCGCATAGTACTTTCTCTTCCTCAGTGATAGTCATCATAAGGAAATTCCTTTCCATCTCGTTTATCCAGTGTGCTGGCCACAGTGGATCAGACGGCTTGCCGTTGAATTCTCTTGGTTTCATTTTCAAAAATCTCTCCACTAGCTGGGAGTGATCCAGTTGATTTTGGTATGCCCCAAATATAGGGGGTGGATAGTTGTACATCCCTTGTGCTACTTCTGGGACCTGCACTGGAATCGGTGCAGCCGGTTGTTGAGGTGTCTGAGGGGTTGGGTGGTTACCCACTGGTGCTGCACTAGCTTGCCCAGTATGCATGGTTGCAGCCTGAGTGGCTTGAAACATAACTCCCATTGCAACCTGCATTTGAGCTTGTGCGTGTTGCATTTGCTGCGCCTCTTTGCCGATTCATCGACGACTGTTGCTAGCTCTGGTGGTGGAGGTGGCAAGTTTGTAGGGTTTACCGATTCTGGATTTTCCGGTACATGGTTATTCTCTTGACTAGTCTCCTCCACAGGTGGTGGTGGTGGGACTGTGTTTCGAGTCTGTCGGGTCACTCTACGTCCAGACATATTTCCTTCTGAGATGGGTGGTGCCTGAAAATCATCAAAATCAGTGAGAAATCATTTATACTTCATGTAGGTACGCTAACCGATGTAAAATTTAAAATGCTCAATTCATTCTGTGAAAAATACTATTTTTTCTATGTAGGGTCGATGGTATGTCCGACCCTTGGTATCCGACCCTGGGAAATGACCTGTTCTTCCCGAAAGCTGAGGGTCGATGCGAGGGTCGATGGGTATCTGACCCTCAGTCCGACCCTCGATTCTCTGTCAGATTCCCGAGAGCCAAGGGTCGATTGGAGGGTCGATCCGAGGGTCGATGGTGCCAGTCGGATTGTCCGACCCTCGGACCAAAAATCAGATTTTTAAGATCCGATTCTGGGTCATTTCTCACTATTCTCCCTCCGTTTCGACTCGTCTCTTCTCTCCGAGTTGCTACAGTGCTACTTCACTGTTCTGGATCATTCTTAGTCCGAGTTTCGACATCCACATCACCTCTACAGGTATACTTTCCCAACTTTACCTGTTTTTATGTTTTTATTTCTAGGTTTTTGCTCATTTAACTTGTATTTTTCAAATTAAAATTTTTCCAACCGTAAAAATTCGATTTTTATTGGGGGATTTTGTTATTGGGGTCTTGAGGAACGAAAACCCTCAAAAATTTTTGAGTTTCATCGGTTGGTCATCGAGAAACCTGAAATTTTCTCTTTTTGCCCAAATTTATCGACATTTTTGGTTTTTCTTGAATTTCTTCAAATTGGACATCGTCAGTTAAAATTTCCTACTGCATGTGGGTTGTAGGATATGTTTAAACCTTCGTAAGTCCTTATGCCCACTTGTATGGTGAGAAATGGGACTTTATGGTCAACTTACGTCGTTATTAAATCAAATTTTGGATTTTTATCCTACTAACTCCTCATTTCTTTTCTCTCTCTTATTTTGCAGATACTATGGCCCGTACTAAAGTGCCAAGATTGCGTGATCCACTTCGCTTCCGTTCGAACGAAGCCGAGGCACAGTATGCTGACTATGCCCGTAAGAAAGTGGAAGGGGGTCGCATGGTGAACTTGGCTGAGTTAGCCCTGTTCAATGTAGAGGGAGCTTTTGGTGATATGGGGTGGCTCACTGTCATCACATACGACGCGTGCACATGTCCAGACTTGGTGCGCCAGTTCTATTGTAATCTCCAGGTGGTGGGGAATTACAACGACGTGGAGCACGGTCAGGAGTTGCGCATCACTAGTTATGTCAAGGGGGTGCACATCTCCTTTGATTATCGATAGTTGGCCAATCTGTTGGGCATTCCCTTTGATGGCCCCATGGTGTACTGTGCGCCAGGAGAGCCACAGTTTGTTGAGATGGAGATGAGGGCAGAGATCGACAACCAGTTGCTCCGTCCCGATAGATGGCAGATGAGAGCTTGCTACTTGCGTCCAGCTCCACGGGTCTTCTGCAAGATTATCCAGCATAATCTGATCCCACAGAGTGGGCACTATGAGAGGGTGTCTCAGCTGACCCAGTTCTTGATCTACAACATCTACATTCGACAGCCGGTCTGCCTGCCTTACATCATCATGCGGACGATGATTAGTGCTACATTATCCGGTCATAGGGGAAATCTACCCTATGGACGCATGATTACAGTGCTACTGACCCGTCTGGGGGTAGATCTAGTAGATGAGAAGATCCAGGAGAAGACCTTCTCGTCGCCTCTATATTGGGAGGCTATCTGTAAGATGGGGCTGCGAGATGCTGAGGTTAGTGATGAGGAGAGAAACGTGATGGTGCGCCCTCACACTCGGGTCGAGATGGCTGATGCTGCGGCTGCTGCTAGGGCTCGGGGAGATCCGGTCGACGATGATGATCGTATGTATATGGATGTCGACGCGATACCCCCGCCATCACCCACACAGGCGGATGGAGTTGGTACTTCTGCTGCGACGGCTTCTGCACCGGAGACCGGTCCTTCTCATGAGGCTGGTCCTTCTCGCCCACCGGCTGATGACGTGCTGAGTATGTTTCATGAGATTAGAGAGGCTCAGCACGCATCGGATCTGAGGATAGGGGAGCTCCTCGACGCCCAGCGCTGGACTGATCAGAGGGTGGCTGATCTCACAGCTAGTCTGCAGGCGACTCAGACCCAGGTGGCATGGTTGACTAGGGTCTATGCCGAGGACTATGACAGAGACCGTGAGGCACCGCCTCCTCCTTCGCCTCCAGCTTCTTGATTTGTACTTTACTTTTCTTGTACTACAGAGTAACTGTCCGGGTTGTGGACTGTACACTGCTTCCATTATGTATATACATTTTTTTCTCTCTCTCATTGTATGTAATTTGTTTTTCCTTTAATAGATGCATTATTCTCTTTTTAATTTGGTCTCAATCATCACTTGTGCTTTCAGTGTGTTGGTATTAAAGCTTTTAATTTATCCTATCTCAGTTCACAATGGTGTTGAATGTATGCTAGTTCAGCGGACAAGGCCTGAGATGCTCTGATACCAAGTTGTCACACCCCAATTCCCCACTGTTCAGAATGGTGTGATGAACCGCTAAATAACCAACGGTTCAACCAGAATCTCGAATAGGCTATCCCCGTTTTACCCAAACTTTCACACATCCATAATCATAATCAGAGTAATACACAATAGCGGAAATTTATAAATAAATGAACTGAGAACTAAGATGATACCATTAATTAAATAGTAAATTATTCTGTTTTCAACTGAGACATACTTATGTAAATATCAAATACATGTCTTTATAAATTCAAAGAAACCTATAAAAATATCTAATCAAATACACACGAGTTGCACTCGCAAGAGGGGTCGTGTGTATCGCCTTCTTCGCTCCAGCTTCCATTGCTGCTGTTTTCCCGTACGCAGACGCGTTCATATAATCTTCGACTGTCTAACCTGCATCATCAAATAAAAATATTCGACGTCGAGGGGTGAGCACACAACACGGCTCAGTGAGTAGCCAAAACAATGCAACAATACATATGCATGAAAAAAAATCAATTTATATCTTTGGTCTGGTTTATAGTTTGCAATGCGCAATAGAAAGGTTGGGTGGTCAAAGGTTAACGTTTATTGACACCGCCTCTATACACAGGGTGTGGAAGCCCGCCCGAAGGTTAACGTTTATCGTCGTCCCCATCCACCCTACCATAACATTATACAACAAAGGTTAACGTTTATTGCTATATAATGCTATACCAACACGTAAGCCCCTCGTTAGCGAGGGCTTGCAACCGGGCTCACTACTAACCAATCCTAATGCCAAACAAGTGTATCCAAGGCCTCACCCCAAAGATCCCTTAGAATGTCCATAAAGATAGAGCTAAGGCCCCCCGGGAGAGTCAGAGACTACAAGGACCGAGACCACCTCCTCTGATACTCTACGACATAATAGTTCCGCTAAGGTAATGGCGATACGACGATGTCAATGCACAAGAATTGAGTTAGAGATAGAGCTAAAGTGCTAAGACCCGCCAAAGGTTAACGTTTATTGACGTTCTCATCACACCTCCCCTGATACTCGCTCGCATCAAGTACATCAACCACACACATACAAGCACATGCCTATACCTATCATCATCATCATCATCATCATGTCATAAACAATAAAGTAAATATGCATGAACAAGTAATAGAAATATTGGATGGCATGCTGTATGCACATTACAAACATATTCGCATAGAATCAAACATGGCATAGGACTCAAGAAAAGAAAACAGTTTATTATTAACCAATTTAGTTTGGAGTTAAGGTTCCTCACCTTCGCTTGCTAATAGATATTTTCCCAAGCTTTAGAATCACCTTTATATTGTTATTATATTGTTAGAAGACCTAACAAAGCCGATAAAATTTAATTAGAATTAATTCTGAATTTAAAAACCATTATGTTAACTGAGGGTCGATGCTAGGTTCGATGGATCTATCGACTCTCCCTCCATTCTGAACTTCCCGAATGCTGAGGGTCGATGGTCAGAAACACCTAGGGTCGGATGGTCTATCGACCCTCGGTGCGACCCTCGGTGCACTCTGGTCCAATTTCCACTTTTTAATTCATTCTTCGTGTTTGGGGTCCTATGACTTGCTTCCTACATTCACTCAACATTCATTCCATGGTCTAGAACCATGTATAAACCATCTAAATAGTTTTCGTGCATCCTCCTATGGTTTTCCATGAAAACCTAACCATGGATGGATGGTTTAGGTTTCTCCGAGATCACTCTCTCTTCAATAATTATCCTAAGGTCTGTAGAAACTCATGGAATTAGTATCCATACCTGAGAAGATTACTTTTCCTCTGAAATTCTCTTCCTTTTTGCTAGGTTTTCTTCCTTGCCTCTCTTCTTCCTCTTTTCCTTCTCCTCTCTTTCTCTCAATTCAATTAGGGTTGTGAAAGGAGTGAAAGTGGCTTAGGGACGTCCCTTAAATAGGCTAGAAACATCCTAAAATAAATCCCATTGAAATTAGGAAGGAATCCAATCGAAAAATCTTGAATTTTCCTAATTCTATTTTCGGCAGGATCCGAGGGTCGATGGGAGGGTCGATGATCCCGTCGACCCTAGGGTCTTAAGCTGTCCGACCCTCCCTTCAAAACTGAGGATCTGACTTTCTGTTTTGGGAGGTCCGACCCTACTTAGCTGGGTGTGTGACCCTCCCTTAAAATTAAGTATTTTTGAGTCGATTTGATACCTAGGATCTCGATTTCCTTCATGCCCTTGGTCCATTTGACTCGACCATGATGGGTAAATCTGGTTCAAGGTGGTAAGACCGGGTTAGATTGACACGGGTCTTACATAGTGAGTCTAATCACTATAAAATTATTGAAATGGAACCCTAACTAAATCTTATTGATTATCTAGGATTCAAAATCAAATCAAGCTACTTCCAAGGTCTTGGAGAGAGTCAACATTACTGAACAGGTGAGGAACAATACCATAAACTAATTGGTTAATAATAAATTACCTTATGTGTATGTTGATCTGCTTGTTTGTGCATATAACATGTCATCCAATATTTTTTAGAAAAAATTTCATCTACACCCCATCAAAGATCGTTAACATCATCTACACCCATAAGAATGCCAAAACATCATCTACACCCCAAAACTTTGGCTATGGTAATCAAAGAAGTCCACTCCGTCAGTTGATTTCCGTTAGATGCTGACATCAGGTGGATTGGAATTTTTTACAGACGAGAATACCCTTTTCGTAGGTTGAAAAGACCAATATACCTTTTTGATATTTGTTTCGAAACCTCCCTCTATTTCAAATTGTTTCACTTCGAAACACTAATAGAAGTGAAACAGTAATAGAACTTGAGAGTTTCCTTTTCGATGAGGACGATGAGGACGAAACCCTACCTCTACTCGACGAGGACGAGGACTACGAAGTTGAGATTTTTCTTCTTTGCCGTCAACGGTGCCTTCATCTTCCCCAACAACGGTTATTCCTGCAACAAAGCTAGCTAAATCGGGCAATCCTCTGCAACCCTACCTCTAATCGACGAGGACGATGAAGACCGACATGAAACCACTATTTCCCAAAACTTCTTCTTCATTAGGTATGAAACCACTCATTTTTCGTTCAATCCCCTCTTCCCCATAAATTCTTCTTCTTTGACTACCAGCGGGATACTTTTTCCCCAATATTCCATGAGGTATGAAACGAAACCCAAACCCTAACCTGATAGTTGAATCGGGAATGCGAAAAAATTGATGAATAGTTTTAGTTCAATATCCTTGTCTATAGACGACATACAAATAATTCTAATGATCCTATGTGCTTCTTATTGAGTGAGTGTTTGGTTTGCTTTTTTTATGGGATCTGGACAAATTTGTGTGTCAAGGGCTGAATAGCAGAACTCTTATTGTTCTTCGACTTCTTTTAAACCAAGGAAGACCTTGGATGGTGGATCTGGTTTGGGAGCTCTTCTCAACGAACCGGGAGCAGGTTGGGTGATTGGGGACCTCTTCTCAACGTAGAGGGAGCAGGCTTGGGTGATTATGGAGATGGGATGCTGCCATCGGAGCAGGGAGCATGCTTGGGTGATTCGGGAGCTCTTCTCAACGCAGAGGGGACTAGGGCTTGATTGAGAATGAACCCAAGAGAGAGTGAAATTTCTCAGCAGGCATAAGTAACATTTGAAGGATAAATTTGTAAATGAACATAAATTTTCTTTTTAAAAATTTTTATTTGAGGGGTAAAATTGTATTTCAACAAATTTAGTGATTTCTATTAGTTAAGTGGACCTAGGTGATGTTTCGGCATTCTTGTGGGTGTAGATGATGTTAACGATCTTTGATGGGGTGTAGATGAAATTTTTTTTATTTTTTATTATTGTTCATGCATATCTATTTTATTTTTGTTATTATGATGATTGAGGATAGGCATGTTGTGAGGACAAAGATCGTAATCTTTTTTTTTGGAAGTCGTCACCTAGATTAAGGTCTAGAACCTCAAAAATGTGTAATCTCACCCTAAAGTAAAACTTCGATTGACTCATGACCCTTAGATTGGATTTCTGGTCCATCAGAGATTTGGTAAGCGTCAGATTAAAATTATGGGAAGGGGTTAGGAACTCAAACCGCCTGATCGAAATCGGTCTCCTATATCTCTCCTATGCTAGACTCTATCTATTAAACCGAACCAAACCAAGTGGTTTGATATCATTGAACCGAATCCGTATCCATCAAATTGCCTACGTATCACGGAATTATTTCAAAAATCAGGTTCACCATCGTAGTTCAGATGTGATTAAAGTTTATGATTGTGACTTATGCTTGTGCATGATTAAGTTCTTTGTTCAAGTTGATGTTTATGCTTGAATGGTTGAGAAACCCTATGGCTTAGGATTTGGATAGTCCATGCGAACCGATAGATAGTCATAGTGGATCTAAGAATGGATAACCCTATCTGAGTCAAAATATGGATAACCTATTCTGGGTTGGAATATGGATAACCCTATTTGGATCAAAATGTGGATAACCCTTTATGGGTCAAAATGTGGATAACCCTTTCTCGGTCAAAATATAGATGGATATCCTAGTGGATCTATGGATAGTCCAAGTGGACTAAGGTGTGGATCCAAATTTGGGATTCTCCCAAATGGCCTATGTATCCTAGGGTTTGACCTAGGAATCAGAATCCACATAGTTCGGAACTGGGTAATCCTATTTGGGTCAAAATGTGGGTAAATATCTTAGTGGATCTATGGATAGTCCGAGTGGACTAAGGTGTGGATCCGAATTTGGGATTCTCCCAAATAGCCTACGTATCCTAGGGTTTGCCCTAGGAATCAGAATCCACGTAGTTCGGACTGGATAACCTGTTCTAGGTTAGAATGTGAGAACCTGTTCTAGGTTAGGATTTAGAACCTGTTCTAGGTTTAGGGTTGATAACCTGTTCTAGGTTTAGGATTTAGAACCTATTCTAGGTTTAGGGTTTACTGAGAGGTGAAAATCATCCTGAGTTACCCTTTTCATCTTGAGTTCTAATTTTGAAAGGTTTCGCAAAGCATTTTCTTTCTTTATTAAGATTTTTATTATTCTCATTATGCCCTTCCCAAGAATATGGGTGTCTAAATGCACATCCCCATGCCTAATATGTTTGCTAGGTGTACAGATATGGCAGTTCGACTAGGGTGTTGCATAAATTAAATTATTATCAAAAATAAATTATTCATCTAAATATGGCATATAAAACATTTATGGCAAGAAATTCACATAGTAAGTGTAAGACCCAGAAGCCACGGACCCGGTTTAACCTTACATTTCGTGTCGTGACCAGTCTACATATCATGGTTGAGCCAAGTAGACCAAGTGTGTGGAGAAAACCAAGACCCAATATGAAATTGTACTCAAAAACAGTCAAAATGAGGGTGGGGTCGCATGCCCAAACAAGCAGGGTCGACCTCGACCTCAAAAGAAGTCCAACCGTGACTTTTGGTCAGGGGGGTCGCAGGGGTCTCGAATTGTCCGACCCCCCCGCCATCGATCCCCTAACATCGACCCCCGAAAAACAGTAAAAAACAGCACGAACCGAAAATTAGAAAACTTTCCTAATTTCGATTAGGACCATTCTTAAACTCAATGGGATGTATTTTGGGAGGTTTTTCACTATAAATAGGACGTCCCTAAGCCTATTTCACTCATTTTAGAACCCTAATTGAAAGTGAAAGAAAGAGAAGAGAAGGAAGAGAAGAAGAGAAGGAAAAGTTGAAGAAAAGGCTAAGGAAGAAGAAGAAGCTCAGAGAAATCTTTGAAACTCAAACTACAAAAGGTATGAACCTCAATCCCTATCTGAATTGAAAGCTTAGAATAGATTATGATGAGGTTAGGTTAGGAGAAACCCTAATACCATCCAACCATGGATCAATTCCAATGGAAATCATGGAAAACTATGAAGAGTGAGTAACTAGGAGTTTTCAGCCATAGAACAATCATAGAATGGACTATAAAAGTAAGCCAAAGGACCCAAACATGAAAGAATGGACTGTAGAATGGAAAAGTCGACTCAATCCACAAGGGGGGTCGCACGTGGGGTCGATTGGGAATCGACCCTACCAGACCACAGGATCGACCCCCAGCATTCGGGAAGTCCAGGGATGGGGTGGTCGCACCGAGGGTCGATGGAACATCCGACCCTGGCATCGACCCTACCCCTGGGGGTCACAGAAACCTGCGACCCTACCTGCGACCAGTCCTGCGACCCGTGCTTAAAAACAAGCCTAAAATTATCGGAATGACTTTTAACTAAAATCTATCGACTTGTTAGGTTTTTCTATTGATATAAAAGTGATTCTTAAAGCTTAAAAGAGGATCTACACTCAAGCAAAGGTAAAGGAACAAGACCTAAACTAATTGGCTAATAATAAACTGTTTTATTTCTTGAGTCCAATGCCATGACTGATTCTATGCGTGTATGCTTGTATGTGCATTCAATATGTCATCCAATATTCCTACTATTACTGTTCATGCATATTTAATTTTGATTATTTATAACATGATGACGATGATGATGCTAGGAATAGGCATGTGAATGTATATGTGTGGTTAGTGTATATGGTGCGGGTAGGGGATGGTATCAACCGGTACAGCCATGCCGTTTTCATGGGGTGTATATTGTGCCATGGTTCTAATCAAGTCATGTCCACTGACATCGTCGTATCGCCATTACCTTAGCAGAACTATTATGTCGTAGGGTATCAGGGGAGGTGGTCTCAGACCGTGTAGTCTTCGACTCTGCCGGGGGGCCTTAGCTCTATCTCTATGGATGTATTGAGGGATATTGGGGTGAGGCCTTGGATACACTGTTTGACATTAGGATTGCTTAGTTGCGAGCCCAGTTTGCAAGCCCTCGCCAGCAGGGGCTTACGTGTTGGTATGGGCAACCGGTACAGCCATGCCGTTTTCATGGGGTGTATATTGTCCATGGTGGGTGCTGTGGGCGACAGTGTCGTATTCATTGGGTGTATCCACACACTCGTGTATAGAGGTGAGGCGGCCACCAAACCTTTCAATTGCACATTACATACTTATATACCAGACCACAGATATGAATTGAATGCATGCATATGTTTGTTGCATTGTTTTGTTTTCTCACTGAGCTCAAGTTAGAGAGCTGACCCTCGTGCGCATAAATCTTTTAGTTTCTGATGTTGCAGGTATTACGGTTGAAGATTATGTCAACAAGCCAACATGTAAACGGGTGGCGGCTATGATGAGCAAGCTATGGAGGACTATTGTGATTCGTCAAGCTAGCGTTTCAATTATGGATACGTTTAGTGTTTAATTTCCGTATTTGGATATTGTAATATGTATTAAATTATGTTTTGGTTACTTGGAGATAAATAGAATATTAATTATTTATCATGACTAGACCTCAGGTCATATAACTAGATATGTTTATATAGGATGCTGTGCATTGTTGATTTACTCTTATGATTATAGAGGATGCACATACCAGATTTTAATTTCTCGAGCCTTGACTAGATACCTTCTTGATTTAACTTGTCAATTGAAGTTATGGATATTGTTTCTTTAGTATTAGTCCTGATTATACCAATCTGAGCCACTCTCATGATCGACAACATGAACAGAGATATGAACTGAATGAACAGTTAAATGTTTAATCATGTTGAGCATACATCTTTTCGATTTTACTTGATTTATCGATGTACAAAAACTTTCTCCAGGTTTATTCCTATAGTGCCTTGACCAATGGCATTATATATACTCAATAGAACCATTAACCATGAGGTTAAGAATTTTAAAACCTCTATTTCCATGTATTTGGACCATCATGCAACTTAATGACCTTTTAATGTTGGTTGGATTACCACAGATTTACTCATAATCCTTTAAACTTAAGTTCATTAGATAAAGAAAGTGTTTGTCGTCATACTAAATTGAAAGATGGAAATGAATTGTTTTGGATAAACATTCTGATTCTTATATTTCTCGACATCCATTAATAAGATGTTTAGTGAATAAGGAATTATGGGAAGTAAGATGATTAAGTAAAGACCAAAAGAGTTTGATTGGATTAATGAATTTATGAGCATATACCCTAATGCTTAGACTTGGGATATGTAATGAGTAAATAGTCAGAAGATGCTTTTCGAGATATATAATAGAATGATAAAAGGAGGTGTAAGCTAATGAGCTTTTTGGGATATATGAGATTTTAGGCAATAGTCTTTGAAAAATTAAGAGAAGAAGGAACTACACAAGCTCTTAAGATCTTATACCAGATTTTGCTAGTTCAAGCCCTTTTGAACTAGATGTTGTATTGGATGAGTGATATGAGTAATGTTCGAATTGTATGGATGGACAGAATTTGGATGCAACCTAAATCGACTTGAGATGGCAGACTTTGACGTCATCTTGGGAATAGACTGGTTGTCTCAACACTCTACAAAGTTGTTGTGTGGATAGAAGAGGTTATCATTCAAGAATAAAGACGACATATAATTTAGTTTTATTGGAAGTAAGTTGCCCAAGAAGTGAAGGCTGATAATCTTTATGCTAAAGGCAAAGAGATGCTTTGAAGAGAAAGAAGTTGGTTATATGGTATCTGGGATATACTTTACCAAAGAAGCACCACAGATGGAAGATATTGATGTGATGCATAAATTTTCCGATGTGTTTGCAGGAGACTTACCTGGGTTATCATCTGATCATATGATCGAGTTCGTCATCGACTTGTTACCAAGGATGATACTTGTGTCAAAGGCACCTATAGAGTAGTTCTTATTTAGTTGAAGGGATTGAGACTCAACTACAAGAGTTATTAGACTAAGGTCCTAATAGGCTAAGTATTGCATCACGAGAAGTGCCAATGTAATTCGTGAAGAAGAAGGATGATAGTGTTGTCTGCGTATAGACTACCAAGAATCGAACAAGCTCACGATCAAGAATCGAGACCATTACCTCGGATCGATGACTTGTTTAAACAGTTGCAAAGAGCAAAGGAAATTTCTAAGATTGATCTTCGGTCAAGGTATCAATAGCTGAAGAATTTGGACAGTGATATTCTAAAAATAGCTTTTAGAATCGGGATTGGGCAATTTTGAGTTCTCGATTATGATGTTGGGATTAACCAATGCCCCTACATCTTTTATGGAGTTGATGAACTGGGTGTTTCATGACATGTTGGACACGTCGGTCATAGTTTTCATAGATGATATTTTGGTTTATTCCAAGAATGAAGCAACTCATACAATGGATTTTAGAACAGCTTCACAACAGCTGAAAAGGAAAATGCTTTATGCCAAGTCCAAGAAATATGAGACCCGATCAAACAAAGTGATCTGCTTAGATCACATAGTATCGTAAAAAGGGATTAAAGTGGACCCTATTAAGATAGAAGCAATTGTATGGTGAGAAACGCCTAAGAACAATGTGAAGATCAGAAGTTCCTTGGGTTTAGCTGGTTATTACAGACGATTTGTAGAGGACCACTCTAAGATCGCAAAAATCTTTTACCAAGCTAACCAAGAAGGGAGAGGAGTTTAATTAGACTGACAAGTGTGAAGAATATTTCCAGATTCTAAAGTAAGGTTGATATCAACTCCCATCTTGATCATTCGGACACCAGGGAAACCGTTTAACCTAAACATCGAAGCTTTTGATTGGATCTAGGATACGGGTTGATGCAAGGTAAATAAGTGATTGCATATGCTTCAAGAAAACTGAAGGAACATGAGAAGAGTTACCCTACTCATGACTTGGAAGTACCGGTGATGAGTTATGCAATCAAGACTTGGAGAAATTACTTATATAGAGAAGAATTTCAAATTTAATCGGATTACAAGTGTTTTATTTATCTCTTCATTAGAAAGAGTTGAACATAAAGATAAGAAAATGGCTGGAATTGCTCAAGGATTAAGCCTGTGAAATACAGTGTCATCCGAGCAAGGCTAAGGAAGTAGCTAAGGCCTTGAGCAAAAAGAGAATTATGAAGTCCGATGAAGGAACCAGTATAGATGCTGTCTTATGTTTCACAGTAACAAATTCAGATTAAAAGGAGAGTAACATATAATAGAAACTCGAGATGATCCAATTGAGCGAGAATTTATGGATGAACATATGGGGCAATAGTTCGTCGGCTGCGCTTGTGGCATTAAAGATCATCTCTGAATTGATGAATGAAGTAAAAGTAACAATTTTGTTAGATCCGTATATAAGAACGGTGTAAACAGATTTAGAGAAAGAAAAACCAAACCCTGACTTACTCGGGATGTGAAAAAGGTCTTATGATACAGAGGATGTATATGTATACCTGAAGTGAAAAATACTGATCATAAGATATAAGGTAATGTTAAAAGCCCATTTTATTCCGTATTGGATACATTCAAGAAGTATGATATATACCAAAACATGAAGAGATTATTTTGGTATAAGGGAATGGAAGTAGTTGTGGCTAGATGCATGTTTCAGTGTCTGTATTATCAGCAAGTAAAGGTTGAAAGACAAAGACCAACATGGCTTACCATAACCACTATCGGAGCCAGTCTGGAAGTGGAACTGCAGTAAAATGAAATATGTCAATGATTTACCACTGACTCCTAGAACGGTTGACGCAGTTTGGGTGATTGTTGATCACCTTAGGAAGATAACTCATTCAATTGCTATACGACCTCGGTATGCTTTGGAGCAGCTAACTAAGCTATATGTTGATTGAATTTGCTACCAAGCTACTATGTAGATGTCACCTATAAAGCATGGTACGGTAGAAATGTCAAATTCTTTTGTTTTGGAATAAAATTGGTGAATAAGGAATGGTAAGACCTGAGTCTGTTGAAGAAACATGTCGAGTAGCAGACAAGATAAAAGAAAAGGGCCAAGATAGCTCAAGTTTATCAGAAGAGACACCAAGACCTCGAGTTCTCCATAAGTGATAAAGTGTTCTTGAAGATATCACTTATGCACAGATTAAAAATAATTCAACGAGAAGGGAAAGTTGTACCCGATATATGTTTTGGACCTCGTAAAATTGGAGAGACGTAGAAAAGTTGTATATCAAATAGCGTTACCGCTGTCCATGTCTAGTGCGCATGGCGTATTTCGTGTATCTCTATTGAAGGAGTATGTTGGAGATCCATATCAAAGGTATTGATCACTGATCCACTGGATTAGATAGAAGATTTAACTATCGAAGTGGTACCAGTCTAGTTCACTAGTTGGAAGGTACAACATCTTAAAAATTGGGATAATTATTATATAAAGATAATCTGGCAAAGATGAGACGTGGAGAAGATTGCATGAAAAGAAGAAGATGCAACGCGGAAATAGAATTCCCACCTAAATTCAAATTTTCAGGACAAAATTTATTTTAAGGATGGGGGAGTTATAAGATCCGTACGTTCAAATTTCGAGGACGAAATTTCTTTTAAGGGTGGTGGAGTGGTAAGACCCACATGCCACGAACCCAGTCTAACCTTACATTTCATGTCGTGACCAGTCTACATATCATGGTCGAGCCAAGTGGACCAAGTGTGTGGAGAAAACCATGACCTAATATGAAATTGTACTCAAAAACAGTCAAAATGAGGGTAGGATCGCATGCCCAAACAGGCAGGGTCGACCCCCACCTCAAAAGAAGTCCAACCTTGACTTTTGGGCAGGGGGGTCACAGGGGTCTCGGATTCTCCGACCCCCCCTATCGACCCCCTAGCATCGACCCCCGAAAAATAGCAAAAAACAGCACGAACCGAAAATTAAGAAACTTTCCTAATTTCGATTGGGACCTTTCCTAAATGCAATGGGACGTATTTTGGGAGGTTTTTCTCTATAAATAGGACGTTCCTAAGCCTCTTTCACTCCTTTTAGAACCCTAATTGAAAGTGAAAGAATGAGAAGAGAAGGAAGAGAAGAAGAGAAGGAAAACTTGAAGAAAAAGCTAAGGAAGAAAAAGAAGCTCAGAGAAATCTTTGAAACTCGGACTACAAAAGGTATGAACCTCAATCTCTATCTGAATTGAAAGCTTAGAATAGATTATGATGAAGTTAGGTTAGGAGAAACCCTAATACCATCCATCCATGGATGAATTCTAATGGAAATCATGGAAAACTATGAAAAGTGAGTAACTTGGAGTTTTGAGCCATAGAACAATCATAGAATGGACTATAAAAGTAAGCCAAAGGACTCAAACATGAAAGAATGGACTGTAGAATGGAAAAGTCGACTCAAACCACAAGGGTGGTCGCACGTGGGGTCGATTGGGAATCGACCCTACCAGACCACAGGATCGACCCCTAGCATTCGGGAAGTCCAGGGATGGGGTGGTCACACCGAGGGTCGATGGAACATCCGACCCTGGCATCGACCCTACCCCTCTGCGACCCTACCTGCGACCCGTCCTGCGACCCGTGCTTAAAAACAAGCCTAAAATTATCGGAATGACTTCTAACTAAAATCTATCGACTTGTTAGGTTTTTCTATTGATATAAAAGTGATTCTTAAAGCTTGAAAGAAGATCTACACTCAAGTAAAGGTAAAGGAACAAGACCTAAACTAATTGACTAATAATAAACTGTTTTATTTCTTGAGTCCAATGCCATGACTGATTTTCTATGCGTGTATGCTTGTATGTGCATTCAATATGTCATCCAATATTCCTACTATTACTGTTCATGCATATTTAACGGCTCAGATCTCATGTCAAGATATAATCATAATCAGACTAAGATCCAATGGTTCAAATTCTTTTAAATCAGTTATGATCAAAATCCAATGGCTTAAATTCTTCTAAAACACAATATGAAGAAAATCTAATGGTTTACATCATCTGATGATAATCCAACCATTTAAATTTATTCCACTCACTCTCAAAGATAATCTAACGGTTCAGATCGCTTATCATGATAATCTAACCATTCATATCCATTTACATCACTTTTGATGATAATCTAACAATTCAAATTACTCAAATTAAATAATCTAATCATTCAAATTACTCAAATCAAGGTAAAATATGATCAACGGATCAAATCAAAACCCCAAGATCAATGATCCAATTTTATCAAATTCCAAGATCAATGGTTTAATTTTAATCATATCATTCCAAGCATATGATCGGATCAATTTTAATTCCATCAAAATTCTATATGATCAGATCAATTTTCATCATAATGCCATAATCTGATCAATTTTCTTCATAATGTCATAATAAAATCAATTTTCATCATAATGCCATAATCGGATCAATTTTCATCATAATGCCATAATCGAATCAATTTTCATCATAATGCCATAATTGGATCAATCAAAATTCCATATGATCGGATCAATTACAATTTCATCACAATATTCCACAATCGGCTAAATTCAATTTCATCAAAAATCATATGATCGGATCAATCAAAATTCAATATGATCTGATCAATTCAATTACAAATTCATATGATCGGATCAATTTCATCAAAATTCACATAATCAATTGGATCAATTCAATTTCATTACGATGGGATCAATTCAATTTCCATCACATATTCACCTAATCGATGGGATCAATTCAATTTCATCACAATCAAAATAAAATTATCATCCCATGGTCTATACTTTATCTCATTATCAAAATAGGATCATCACCCGACCAATCAAATTTAATAAAAAATATATTGAATCATATAAATTAATCTTAATCAAATTCAAACTCATTCAAATCAAATTTTGATCACATGAAATTCAAGCATTCGGATCAATTTTTAGATATGAAACTCAAACACATTCACATCAGGTTTCACATTAAATTAAAGCATATGGGATCAGAGGATTGATGGGAGATCAAAGGGCTGTAATTGGATAAATGATGTAGGGACGGATCAAAGGTTGGATTTGGTTAACGAGGAAGTAAGTGGTTGCAGCAGGTTACGTGGAGAGTATGGGACAGTAGGGAGTTGGGTTCTACAGAGGGTTGTGATGGACTGAACAGATGTTGAAGATGGTTGAAATAATGATGACAGGTGGGGGTGAGTAAGCTATATGGAGGGTTTGATTAGGTGGTTAACAGTGTAGTGGAGTGGGTAGGTGTGGTTTATGGTTACAGGTAACAAAAGAAAGAAAAGAAAAGCTAGAGGAGGGGCGGCTTACTTGAGTCCCTCTCCCTCTCCTTTACTCTTCTTCTTCTTCATCATCTTCTGCCTTCATCTCCCTCTCTCCAGCTTACCTCCTTTTTTCTTTCCACTTGTTCTGCCATCCCCCTTTTTATTATTTTATTCCCCAAAAGATTCCCATGACAACTCTCTCTCACTCTTTTTCCATAAACTAGGCCCACCAAAATACCTTTTCTTTCCATTTTCTATTCTTTTCAATCTCTATTTTCCTTCCTAAATCCCATTTATTCTCTCACTCTTCTTTAATTATTAATTTCTAATCTCTCCCCCATCGGATTTATCTGTTTCCAAATTTGATTCCAATGACCAATCTCTCTCATATTTCTTTCTCTTCTTAAAATTAACACCCCATGTTCCTCCATCGAGATCTCTATCTCACTCTCTTTCCTTCATAAATCGTGACACATGGCCCAATATTTTCTTTCCTTTTTTAAAAAAACATGGATTTCTTTCCCTCCTGAAACCCCACGGTGCATATCCTTTGCTTCTCTTTGGAAGCCCATGGCTGACCATGATCTTTTCTTTCTTATTTTGTCATAAACAAATATGACATATGGGGAATCGGGTTCTATTGTTTAGCCTGGTTTAAAGTTGACCCAAGGGTTGGGTTGGCCTAAATTGATTGGTCCAGTCAAATGTGGTTGAGCTGAGTTTGGGCCAAGATTGGCTTTTTCTATCATTTCATAAGTCATTTCCGCCGTCATGTCGTATGGAATTTTTTGATAGCCTCTCCCCAAATTTTCTACATTCACTTTGTAGAACACTAAAAATAAGGAATATTGGAACTTGAATCACCTCATTTGGAAATAAAACGATCAACTTATGAATTTCTGAAGTTTCAGCAGGTCAATTATCAATAATTTGGCTAACCATTCTGCATGGGATCCTTCAGAGACTTCTGCCTGAAATCCTTTACGTCCACATTGTAGAGTACTAAAAATGAAACAAATTGAAACTAAAATCACCTGATTTAGATGTGGGGTGACCAAAATATGAATTTTCAAAGATTAAACGATAATTTTCATATGTAATTTTGCATGAGATCCTTCGGGAACTTCTGTACCAAATTTTTCACGTCCACTTTATAGAACAACAAATGAAGAATAATGGCCTTTGAATCATCTGAATCTGACGTAAAATAGCAAAGATATGAAGCTTTGAAGTTCTATCGATAATTTTGCATGAAAGCTTGCATGAGACCCAGCAGGGGTTTCTACCAGTGATTTTTCAAGTCCACTTTGAAAAGGACTGAAAACGAGGAATATTGGCTTTGGAATCATCTAATTCGGATATCGAAAGATCAAGATATGATGATTTGAAGTTTAAACGATAATGCATGCATCTTACGATAATTATGTAAATGCCCCTACACTTTCAACCTGTGATACCTTCCTTCTTTGATGTCAGAATTTGATGATTTCTATCTCATTTTGAAGATAATTTTACGACCTATACATCCAAGTAGGTAATAGCCTATGACCCTACTGTGGGGTTCCTTAAATAATCACAAACCTTTGGGTTAAAAGCCAGAAACTTGCCATATGGGTTCACTTATGCTGAGGGTAGCAAAAATGGGGTGCTTATACATGTGTTTGTGTGTGGTTGGTGTATTGAGTGGGGAGAGTTTGGAGCCTCAAACCATTTACCATACTGACATCATTGTATCACTGTTACTTTAGTGTGCTTAGTACGTCGCAAGGTATTAGGGGGAGTGCTAGCGGTGTTAGCCATAGCCTTACCGTTAGGCTCTAGCTCTATCTTTGTTCCATATTAAAGGATGTTGGGGTAAGGCCTTGGATAAGCTTTGTTGACATCTAGGATTGGTTAGTGATGAACCCAGTTTGTAAGCCCTCGTCAGTACGTATTGGTATGGGGTACCGTAGAGTATCAAGGGGTGTTGATGGTTTGGTTGCAGCCTGCCATTGGGCTCTAGCTCTATCTCTATCTTGTAATGAGTGTTGTAGGGCAACAATTGTTTTGGTTGGAGTCTGACCATTGGGTGCGCTCACACTCTCGTGTATGGAGGTGTGGTTGTAACCTATCTTTACCATAGCACATTGTAAATTTAACCAGACCAAATGATTGAATGCCACATCATACATATTGCTTGCATGTTTTGATTCTCACTAAGCTAAGTTGTAAGCGCACCCTAAGATCGTGTTATTTTTAGTTTTTGATGATACACGTTATATTGTGGACGACTACGTCAATGCACTTTCTGATGAAAGAGTAGCAACTATAGACATGTAGATAATGGAGAACGAGCATCACTCGTCATGCAAATGTCTCTATTGTGTCTATCTTTGGGGTTATTTATGTATTTGGATTATAAGACATGTAATGGATTATTATTATTTTATGTTTTGGTCAACACTTGAATAATTAGAGTATTTATTATTTATCACATTAGACTCTTAGTTCATTATTAATAAAGACTTTCACTGGTTAATAATTATATATTCTGATTGTAGTTTAATGTATGATTTGAATTATTAGCACGGTCTCATGAGATCTTGACTTGAGCCGTTGGTTTCTTGACGGTTCAATCACACTTCTGGTTCGGCCAGAATTGAGGTACGATAGAAACTATTTTGACATCAAAGTTTTTTTGGTACAAAATAATACATACAAAACATACATTGAAGCTGCAGCCATTCAAAAGTACATAAAGAATGGGAGAGATGTAAACATGTAAACATTTCCATTTGTATAACCAAATTTCCAAGCATAGATGCATATATCCCTCTGTCGAGAAGTAGTTGGACAAAGTCAAGGGAAGTACTGGCAGATAAATCTTAACATAACATTAAGAAATAAGACAACCACTGAGAAATAGATCACTACAATCAGCTAATAATATTCTTTAGGAAAAGGATAAAACTTTACTGAAAACTTAAGAAACAAGGCAAGATTGATAAAATTAAGCAGACATAATTTGTACCCAACTCCATCTAAATTTACAAAGTCTCATTTCATAAGAATCATAAGAATTATAACAGTCTTGGAAAGCAGGAAAGCAGTAAAAAGCCTGGAGTTTCCTGGGAGAATGTGTTATTTTCTATCTAAAACAGACACAAAACACCTTTTTCTTATGCTCATTACTTTTTTTGTAAACTAATCTGAATCTCACACATATCTAGAAAGACCCTAACTAAATGAACTCACAAGTCATCAAATGGAATTAAATAATAGAAACGAATATTGATTATATCAAGAAGGATAAAAAAAATAGGGAAAGGAAATATATAGAGAGGAAAACGGATCAAAATAAACAAAGATAGTTTGTATACTACAGTAATATAGTAATCCTACAAAAATGAATTCAGATTCATGGACATGTGTAGCACAAAAAATAAATGCAACATTACATTCTGTGGAACATCTTTGGGGTATCACCCTCAAAACTTGGAACTGAATCCCACCTTCCCAAACCCCTCTCTTAGAGGGGAAAAACTCGTATTCTTTAAAGAAATTGTAAAGTATCATACTCGTCATCATAAGTTGAAGTACGTTTCTATATATAGAGACACTTGGACACCACATTAAAACACAAATTAGTACTGGATGAACCAATCTAATAGGACAAGACTAATCAGACTTATTCTTGTTCAACAATGAAACCAATCAGACCTAACACTAATCCTTAATCCTTGAATAATATAAAATTCATATTATGGGCCAATGAAACAAAATTGCTACTAGACTCAGCATCTTCACTGAGTCGAAGAAAAAAAAAAAAAAAAAGACATTGGATGATACAGATCATTCAAGGATCTACAAGGGGGAAAAGCAGTGACTTATCTCATTGATTTGCAAGAGAGAAGGAAGTAGAAAGAACCAACAAAAAAGAAAAGAAAAGAAATAATGGAAGCGATCAATTGTAGACTGAATCTCCTTAAATGTAAGGGATTCGTAGAGAGAGAGAGAGAGAGAGTGAGTGATACCTCGAAAGTCCGGATGCTTGCGCTTTCATCACGATTAGGGGTAAACCATGTTCAAACCTTAGGACGAAGAAGAAGCAATCAATACACATAAACGAAAGAGAAAGAAACAAGAAAAGGAAGACGCAATCAACCTGAGAGTGTACCATACCCACATTCTCCATACTTGTTACAGGAGATGAAAGGAGCAGGGGAGCAGGGGTATGATATACCGCCGGTGGCTTGTATTGCATGGGTCATTATCGAAGTTCAATTGCAGAGAGAATGAATATTTAGAGGATATTTGAGTGACCGACTGTAACTGTAAAGCTAATTTTACTACTTTGATGATAGTACCTCCTAGAAGAAGACAAAGACAGAGAATTCAAAGAAAATTTTCTTTGCTTCTTTCATTTATGATACTTATACTACTCTTTCTATTACATCTGTAAGGCAATGATTCCAAACATAATTCTGTTACAACCTCCACGTCTCAATCAATTCACATGCGTGTCATACCTTGATCCCATATCATTTTATTAGTTATCCTATCATGTGTCTCCGATGCACGTGTCATCTGAGTGCTTCTTCTTAGCAACATCAGTTGTTGTATTTTGGGGGCTGTTATAATTTTTAATGCAGGTTAGGGTTATTCCCATGGGTTTTCCCATGAACCCTAACAAATCCACCACACAGATAACTAGAATACAATGGGCAATAAAAGAGATGATAGAACACATACCATTTGCTGTAGATTGATTTTCGACCGTTTCCTGTGCCTTGAATGCTTCGATTAGAGTCTTCCACAGCCTCGTTGGGATCCCTTTTGCCTCTGTGCGTATGGGAGCAACAGAGAGATAAAACCAATGGTTGTGGGGACCCTAACCATTGTATTTATAATACAATCCCTAACCCAGAACCATTCCCATAGTGGACCGGGTTAGTAGTCTCTAACCAGTGACGAACCAGACCTGAACCGATCAAACCAGTAATTGAACTCCCACTTAACAACTGGTTAGGTAATTGATCAAGCCCACACATCAGGAATCTGACAATCTCCCACTTGGGCTAGATTAATTACAAAACCACCGTCGAAAAGTGTGGCCATGGAATCCTATTACATAATAAACCGTCATCAAACTTTGATCCACTCATCAAGCCTACCAATGTCGAGCAACAACGGAAAATACTCCAACATATCTGGTGTACTACAATCTGTCAGCTACATACAAGGGTCTACTTAATGATATGAATCGCCTAGAGACATGTATACATGAAAATATTATTTCATGTGGGTCCAGATCGAATAACCTTCGATCTAATTGCCTTGATAAAACCTCAGAGGCAATAGACCTTCATATTGACCGTAGCAAACCGCCACATACCCTTTCGGTTAATATTGTACTAATTGCCTTGATAAAACCTCAGAGACAATAAACATTGATATTGACCGTAGCAAACCGCCACATACCCTTTTGGTCAATATCGTACTTTGGCACACCGCCGTGAACTATGGCTAAATACCGCCCCGTTCATTTGGCTAAATACTGCCTTTGTCAATGACATGTCAATGAATATGCAACATAGCAATAAATGAATGCTGAAATAAAAATAACCATGGTAATAAATATCCATGCCAAAACTATAGGCAATGTAAATAAACATAATGAAATAAATCATTATCAATGTGGGAAAAGTCTCCCACTAACCAAGCACATTTAATGAATTAACTATTTCTATATTAAACATACAGTCCCTTGAAGACTCCCCTTGACAAAACCTTCATCAGAGAATCTACAATCAAGATGTTTAACAAATGTGCTCTACAATGATATAAATTCTTTGACCTTTTTCTCTCACCTAAAGAGATTTGAAATTCGATTTCTATTATGCTTTGAATTACTAGATTTCACATTAATATTTGAGAACAACACAGTCAAATCGCTGTCACAATACATCTCAATAGGCCTAAGTTAAACTTACAACCTTCCAGGTCTGAAAGATAACTCTTCAACCAGATATGCTACTTATTAGTTTCACATATAGTTATAAAATTTACCTTATCAAGAGGGTGATGCATTGATAAACTTCTTTACATTTTTCCTCAAAGGATACATCTACCATCATAACAATAAATCTGAGATGGGATTCATACCACCAATGCAATCACCAAACACTACATCACAATAGCCAAGAGTGTCACTACTGCCACAAATGAGTGGATAATCTTTGGTCATCTGCAAGTACCGCATGACCTTTATATTCTCGTTGTTTAGTGAGCTATATCAGTATCCAACTAAAAATGTTTCAATACACTCTAAACAAAGGCTATGTGAGAATAAATATAATCTTGAGCATACACCAAGCTCTGTACTTCAGATGCTCTCTTTGAACATCATTTCTTAAACATAACTCTGTCAATTTGTCTCATTTACTGATTTAAGCATCTGCAACTTAACTGTTATGCATGTACATTCAATCCATTCAAGAACATGAATAATGTATACCCTTTGAGACAAACCCAGAGTTTCATTTTTCCTGTCACGAGGAAACTCAATGTCAAGTACAAAGGTACTTACTTACACATTCTTCATCTCGAATTTATCAGACATTGAAACTATGGTTTCAACAGGTAAACCATGTCACTGCTGGTCAGTGATTAACCATCAACATATATGACTAGGAAATGAATCCTCTCCCACTGACCTCTATATATATACATAATGATCAATGATAATCTCAACAAAGTGTTAAGAAAATACAAATCTGTCAAACTTCAGGTAAAACTTTAGGTACCACTACCTAGATGCTTGCTTAATCCACATATTGACTTTATAAGTCTACAAAATAGATTTTCTTTTTCCTTTACCTCAAAACCTTCTGGGTAAAGCCTATAAACACCTTCTTTCAGATTTGCTTTGATCAAAACGATCTTTACATCTATCTGATGCAACTCCAAAATAAAATGCATAACTAAGACCTCAAAGATTTGAAGTCTATATTTTTCATTCTCTTTGTGTGATTCCTTTTCATTCTCTTTGTGTGATTCCACTTCGCTATAAGTTTTACTTTGTAGCAATCAATTCTCCCACTAGAATCACATATTTTCTTACATATCCATTTGAGCCTATGAGCACACCGCTCATGACAAGAGCATAAAATCAGCATAAAATCCCAAATCTCATTGATGTTCATAAATAACGATACATCAATTATGACCGGTAACCATTCAAAAACAATTTCATTATTGACAACTTGCTTAAAACTATTGGGATCTTTATCTTGTCCAATGCCAAAATATCTATTTTGAGGTATAACTTGTGATGAAATCACAGATCTACATAATCTATTATATCTCCTCATTGCCTTATCTAGCTCTGGTATTTTGGCTATGCATCAACCTGAATGAAGATAATTTTAACAATTATCTCATTACACTCTGATAATACTTTTGATACCTCAACTAATTGTTCCACAACAATTTCCATGTGATTTCATTAAACTTATGTTTCTTGGATGTGACTGCTAACCAACATCACCAATGAATCTTGTTGAATCCTTCAGATATTAGAGGATATCCCAAAAATGATAACTCAATATCCTAAAATAATCATTCTCCCACGAGTGTTATGAAAATACGTTACTTTTACAGTTCCAATCAAGAAGATAACTTGAACTGAAAACAACTTACATGGCACCTTATTAATACTATAGGCTGCAGAATTGATCACTCCAAAGGAGCTAATACACACTCGAGTTCTCTTGATCACATCTATTTGTTACTCTTTTGTTATTGAATCTCATTCAGTGGACTGATTATAACAAGAATTCCCTAGATAAAATCTTGATGTCCACAAGATCCAACAATTCCCTTATTGCAAATACCTTTTAATATTTCTTAATCTTGTCATCTTCCCCTTAAACAAACCTTACAAGTAAGTAAGTCATTAACTTTAGGGGTTTTCAGAATTCTATTCTTTACAACCTTTTTACAGTCTTTCCTTAGATAAGATTCCTAAATGTCTATGCTAAGGATGGAATTAGGATATACTGTCTAACTTCTATAGCTAAGTAAACTACAGAGAGTAAATAAGGTTTTTGCTACTTTTAATAGGTTTGGATTACTTCTATTACTTAAGTCTCCAATCTCCATTACCTTCTCATTTGAAAGTTTCATGATCCTGCTTTTCTTCCAGTTATAACATTTTCAATATGTTCTTCTGAGTATGTAGCTCCATAAAAATCACTTTTCTTGTCAAAAGTTTTTTGCTATTCCTTGAAAAATTGTTTTTCTTTCTATAAGACCCTACATTTCACTTACTGCATTTGTCAGAGTATGGCTCACACATCATGACATTTGCATTCCTTCCTTTCTCTTTTCTTTGAAATTTCTTTCTTAGTGTAAAGGAAATCAACTCATCTTCTGTCCACTGGGTTTATGGGTCACCAGGATCTAAATTTGCAGTTCAGGTGAGGAAGTGAAAGTCAAGTGAATCATCTATAATATTCTAATGAGTTACCTACAGAGATTCACATATCTCAGAGCTTATTAGTGATGGCTAATAGCTCTAACCTGTGTTTCCTCACACACCATTATTCCCCACACACCATTACCATCCTATACCATCAAAACTGGTACAGACAACCTTGAGAATACAACATCTCTCCACCCATTTTAAAGACCAAAATTTCTTTGGATTTCACTCTGAACATCTATTTTCAATGTTCCTTATTTGAATTTTCTTTTACCTGATCTTAGGGATTGAATATTCCTAAAGATCAAAATAGAATCTCCGCTGAGTACTAGGTTAAGCATTCCTAGACTAGCTTTCACTTTTTCATGCCAATTCATAAAACTGGCCCGCCATAACAGGCATCATGAGGTGTTTGATCATTATATGTTCTCTAATATGTGTGATATAATGCAAACATACACACAAGATAATTTAAACTTACAATATATATGCAAGTCCATTTCCTTTGAAGAGTCAACCGAAACTACACCCTCATCCTTTTGGGACAAGAACGCACTGGTCCTCTTACTATCTGTGTAGAGTCAACCGAAACTACACCCTTATCCTTTGGGACAAGAGCGCACTGGTCCTCTTACTATCTGTGTAGAGTCAACCGAAACTACACCCTTATCCTTTGGGACAAGAGCACACTGGTCCTTCTACTATCTGTGCATAACCTGCAAAGGGATAATGACTCTCAAAATTCCACCACCTTTGGGTGTATGAAACTCCTAAAGTCAAGATCCTTCATCCATGTGCATGAGTTTACATGATCTTTGACACTGCCACCTTTGGGTGGACAATGCCGCTCTTTGCTGCTTCCACAAAAGTGAAAATCTTGATAATGTCACATTTAAATGAGCACTATCCTTCTTTGTTGTGTCTATAAATGCATAAGTTCTGGATTTGAGCATATCATGATAGAACTGAGCTTTCCACTTTAGTGGTCCCACCCAATTCTTACACAATATGTACAAATCATAATTTGAATAAACTGGGACAATGCCACTCTTAGGTGAACACTGTCATTCTTTAAAGCATTTACAAATACAGTCGCTTGAATTTGAATACATCATGACAAAATAAGGTATTCCACTTTGGTGGGATCCACCAAGTTCTACCATGATATGAACAAATTCCAAAATACATCTCTAGTGGGATATATATAACCATGAATGTTTTCAAAAATCAACTTTATAAGTCTAAACATTTAAATAAACATGCACTTTAGCTCAACAATCATTATGATACAAGAATATTGAGAAAAACCAACAGATACACTGCAAATCGAGCTCTAAAAGAGCATTAACTAGGAAAAATACTATTTCCAATGTATCAAAATGTAATAATATCTATTTCAGATTGAAGAGCATTGAAAACCAAGTCCAACGGAACAAACCGGAGGTCAATCCGACCTTCCTAGCTCCCACAATTCCAGTTTAAAGTCGGATTGTGAATGCAGTCAAAAAACTGCAAGGCAAACAGGCCTTAAAAGTCTGGACCGGTATGAACCGCAACCAGAACCAAACCGACCGATCTGACCAAAACCAAACCGATTTTTGGTTCGACCAAGTGTACACCCGGGTCAGATTCCCGGGTAGTTCATCGGGTCATAAATCCGGGTCTTCAGACCAACCCATCGGGTCCGGGTCGTCGGGTCAATCCGTTGGGTCATATTCCCGGGTTTTCGGGTCGCTCCCACCGGGCCATGAACCCGGGTTTCGGGTCCGGGCTGGGTCTGCCAGGTCGGGCTGGCTTGGCCTGGGCTTGGGTTGGGCCAGCCCTGGCTGGGTCTGACTGGTCGGGCTGGCTTGGCCAGGGCCTGGGCTGGGCCAGCCCCGACTGAGTCGGTCTTGGCTTGGCGACCCGGGGCTGGGTTGCCTCGGCCCAGGCAACCCGCAACCCAGTTAGGGTTACCGAACCGGCGCCGAGTCGACCGGGCGATGACTCGGCGCCGTCAGAAAGTTTTTTTTTTTTTTTAAATCCAACTGTCGGCGCGTGGATCTCACGCGCCTTTTCAGGCGGCGCGTGGGGGCACGTCCGTCCACCGCCGGTGACCAGCTTAGTACCGATCGACTCATTTTTCCGAGTTCTACAACCTAGTATAGTTTATTTTGAATTTCACTGGTCTGAAAATTTTTTGAAGGGTTTTAAACTTTGTGGGAAAAATTTTGGAGAAAAATTTCTCCCTTTTTCAATTCAGTCATTCCTACCATTTTAATTGTCCATTACCTACGATCCTAGCTCTGTGTGGGTGGCTCTGATACCAATTGTTATAATTTTTAATGCAGGTTAGGGTTATTCCCATGGGTTTTCCCATGAACCCTAACGAATCCACCACACAGATAACTAGAATACAATGGGCAATAAAAGAGATGATAGAACACATACCATTTGCTGTAGATTGATTTCCGACCGTTTCCTGTGCCTTGAATGCTTCGATTAGAGTCTTCCACAGCCTCGTTGGGATCCCTTTTGCCTCTGTGCGTATGGGAGCAACAGAGAGATAAAACCAATGGCTGCGGGGACCCTAACCATTGTATTTATAATACAATCCCTAACCCAGAACCATTCCCACAGTGGACCGGGTTAGTAGTCTCTAACCAGTGACGAACCAGACCTGAACCGATCAAACCAGTAATTGAACTCCCACTTAACAACTGGTTAGGTAATTGATCAAGCCCACACATCAGGAATCTAACACCAATGGCACCTGAGCAGTAGGTGTAATCGTATCATTGTCATCCTCTTCGGACAGAACCTTGTCCTCAAGGTTCAAGTTAGGATATAAGTGGCGCAGATGTGAGATATCAACCGGGGAAGCCTCCCCCAAAGGGAGTCCTTCCCACTGATTTAATGCTTGGGTAACCCAGGAATCTTGACGACATAGATGCCGGTAGTTCAGAACAGCAAGTAGAATAGGAGAAGCATTGTCATCCAGAACCAGCGAGGCCATTTGAAAAGCAACAGTAGGAGGTTCACCATGGCGCTTTTTAAGCTGGGAGATGTGGAATACTGGGTGAATGCGTGCAGAGGGTGGTAATTCCAGACGGTAAGCCACAGGTCCCACTCGTTCAGTGACTTGATATGGGCCGAAGTATCGCTCACCAAGTTAAGGATGGTTCTACAGAGCTATAAAGGTTTGGCGGTAAGGTTGTAACTTAACGTACAACCTGCGACTTCATTCGGGCTTGAGCTCGTTAAAGGTTTCGGTGCAAGAGGCACAAACTCTCGATGCAAGAGGTCAGCTCCTGATCCACTACCTAGGTAATGGCAGAGTCTGGAACATAACTGATCAGCACTGGAGGTAGATGTCTGTAGAGAGCCTGGAAAGGGATGGTGCCTGTCATAGAGTGGAAAGTCATGTTGTACCAGTGCTCGGCCCATGGAAGGAATCGAAGCCACTCCTTCGGTCTTTCAAAGATGAAGCTTTGGAGGTACATTTCAAGGCAACGATTGAGGACCTCGAATTACCCATCGGATTGAGGATGGTAAACACTGCTCATTGTCAAAGTAGTGCCTTCAAGTCAGAAAAACTCTTGTCAGAATCTGCTGAGAAAGAGAGGATCACGATCGCTCACAATTGATCGAGGTAGGCCATGTAAACGGGTAATATTGGCATTGAAAGTTGCTGCAACAGTAAGGATTGTGTAGCCGGTGGGCAAGGGCTAGGGAGCATACTTTATGGCCGATTTACCTGAAGAAGGGGATAGGCCTATTATGAAGTCCATCGTCACGTCTTCTCATACTTGTGAGGGAATAGGGAGAGGCTACAGCAATCCAGCAGTAGTGGTGGAAGTTTTAACTTGTTGACAGACAGAGCACTGTGCAACAAAGTCCTTGACACATGTACGCAATCCCATCCAGTAAACATTAGCACTGGTTCTCGCGTATGCGCATAAGAAAAGCGTGCCCCCCAAATTGGTGATGAGTGATACTCTCGAAGGAGTGTTTCGCATAAGGGAGAAGCATGAGAATAGGACCACTCTATCTTTAAAGAAGATGAGGCAGTTACGATACGAGAAAGAGGGTATGAAAGAGAGGTCCCATAGCAAAGTGTCACGTAGCGATCGCAAGTCAAGTAGTGTCAGGACCTCCTGGCGAAGTTGATGTTGAACTACATGTTGTAATTGTTGGCAAATAACCAACCAACTATGAAGAGAGAGAAAGTGATGATGTGGCAGAGAGAGAATATGAAGAGAGAGAAAGTGATGATGTGGAAGAGAGAGAAAGCGATGAGGTGGCACATGGTGCCACATGGGAGTGTCAAAAGAAATGGAGGAAAGAGAATCTGAAGGAGAGAGAAAGTGGTGATGAGGTGGCACATGGTGCCACATGGCAACATTGTGTCACATGGCATGCCACAAGGACCAGCAGCCATTGCCATGTGGCCATGTCCCAAGGTAGGCCAGCAGCCATAGCCGCAAGCAACAAAGGCCAGCAAGGCCCATGCCACAAGCAGCCATAGCCGCAAGCAACAAAGGCCAGCAAGGCCCATGCCGCAAGCAGCTATGTCATGGACCAAGTGCACAGCCATGGTGTCATGTCCCCACCTTGATGGCCGACTTGATTTTTTTTTCAGCAAATCGACTAAGTGTCGACACAACCATCAAGTGTTCGATGATAGTCCAGGAAAGAGAAGACGCTACTAGAGGTTTTCGTTGTCAACACTTTTTTTAACACTTTTGCACACTCTTGACAAGTTACTGAGGTCATTTAATGCATTGTGAAGGGCATTTTGGGCATTAGAGAAAAGCCAAATACGAAATCAAGGGTGTAAAAGAGGTTCTATTAAAGATATGCTAATCTGATGGTCCAGATCGATACACAAGAAAGGCGCTAACACATATTCACGTCAGATCCACCCGCGACTGTTTCTATTGGGTGTTGCAAGTTTATATCATAGTTCTTCTTGCATTGAAGTAATGGAATGATTCGGTGTTACGCTCATGCAGGTATGACTATTTCTAGATTCTTTTTCAATGGTCAACATCTCTTTCGTTGAGCTCTTCATCACGTCATAAATGGAGTGGACAAGATTTCTCCCGCACTTTAGAGGGTGATCTAATGGCTAATATGGCAGCCGACCTTGAGTGACATGCCACATGTCACCACTTTAAATAGTGAAATGCCGCATGTCACCATATCTCATCCAAATTGAAATTCAGCCATTGGATTGATTTGAGAGCCTTCCAGATCTACGACCCTGACTAATTTGGGTCTTCTAAACCCATATAAAGGGCTATTGAAGCCTCATTTGTGTTTTGTGCGTGAAAAAAAAAAGGTGAAATTGTAAAGAGAAGGCCTTATGGGGAGTCTAGGGCTTGGGAAGCACACACCAAGTGTTTGAAGAAAATTCTCAATGAAGTTGGAGGTTTGTAAGGTGTTAAAAGAGCAATGTTAACGGCACTTTGGCAAAAAGGTGACTACATTTTTTAGCCTCGTTTCAAAGGTAACTTTTCATCAAATCTATCATTATTGAGAATACTTAGTAGAACAAGTATTTGTGAAAAGTCTTGTTAGAAGCATTGCCTACATTGGGTGGGAGGAATTGTAATTTTACTTATCAAACCATCAAATGTACTCTTTGGCAAGTTGGGGCTTGACCGGAAAGGGGTTGTAACCCAAGCCATTGTATTATCAAGGGTAGAAGTCGGTGTTGTGACACCTTAGTTGTTGTAGCAACTTAAACAAGAAATGTATCGAGTAAATACGAAACCCAAGAGGGGCATTACTCTATGGACGTAGCCCTCACATAATGTGGAGGTGAACCACATAACTTTTGTGTTGTTTTCTTGAGAATGTGGATGTTTGTAGAAGTGTTGTGGTTTTGCAGGATGGGAATGCACATGTTGGTTGACCTAACCACACAGTGGTTGTGAGGTAACTGTACATGTGCTTGTGTGGTTACAGGGCTCTCATAACAGCTCCATAATCAGTCAGCATTTGAGAAAATTATAAGTAAATACTGATTCACCCCCCCTCTCAGTGGAAGCCTAGAACTTCAGTTGATCCACTCTATCTTAAAGAAGATGAGGCCATTACGATACGAGAAAGAGGAGGTGGAAGAGGGGTCTTGTGGCAGGTCGGGTAACATCTGGACCTCCTGGAGAAGTTTATCCAAGAAAGCAAAAGCTGGTCCACTAATGGCCAGATTTGTTCCTGTTGGAGAGGGGCACTGTGACAAGACATCGGCAACAATATTATCTCAAACAGGTCTATATACAATATCGAATGAGAAGCCAAGGAGCTTTGTTGACCACTTTTTCTGATTAGGGGTCTGAATGACTTGTTCCATCAGTTCCTTTAAACTCCTCTAATCTGTCTAATGAAAAATCGGGAGCCCAGAAGATATGGTCACCATTGTCGGACGGCTTCTGTCACTACATACATCTCTCTGGTGTAAGCTAAGTTAGCTTGCATCCGAGGTGATAGTTTACGACTAAAGAAAGCTATCAGAAGACCATCTTGTGAAAGCACCACAACAATACCCACACCTAAAGCATCTGCCTCCACTGCGAAGGGTAGATCAATCTGTGGCAATTATAAAACAGGGGCATTTGTCATTTCCTGTTAGAGTCGCTCGAAGACCAATTGGGATTGTAGGTTCTAGCAGAATGAACCCTTCTATAGTAGGTCAGTGAAGGGAGCAGCTATGGTGGAGTATTTGGCAATAAAACGCTAATAGTAACTAGTTAGTCAAAGAAATCCTCTGAGTCCCCGCATCGACATTGGAACAGGCCATTCGAACATCGCAAAAACTTTTGCAGGGTCCATGGTTACCCCTTGTGTAATGCCCCGAGCCCGAGGGTAGGGCGCCACATGATACTAGGATCGTAAGGTTCGACGAATACTATTGGAAATTAGGCTTGAATTTTTTTTTCTCTTCCCACGCACTATAACTGAGTCTCAGCTTTAACATAACACCCTCATGTGTTTAAACTTAAACACTCATCATACTATACAAAATTTGATAATAACGAAGTACAGCGGAAGCTTCTTCCCACTACCAAGAGAAAAATACCTCGTGTGATACTCTCTGTAACATACATCTAATACTGAAACATTAACTGTTCTTAACTTTTTACTATTCTTCCATAAGAGTTAATATATAAATGTAAAATAATAACTTACTCAAATGTTTAAGGAAAACATCTACTGATCTTTAAAATTATTACTTTCCTCAAAATGTTACTTTTTCTCTTATTATCTCTAGGAATCCTAGGACTCATACTTGGCCTCCTCTCGCAGTGACTGTTCCAGTTTAGTGGGAGTCTTTATTATAATATCCTCTATCTCTGTTTCATCAAAGATGAAAGTGTAAGCTCACAGCTCAGTGAAGGAGTCACAACTATCTAAGCTTAAACATGTTCATTAAACAACATATACATTGGAAATAATGATATAAAACAATAGGAAAAAACAAGAGCATGTGAAGTTACAAGCTAGCAACATTCAAAAACATAAAATAAAACTTCTAAGATATCCTACACAAGCAGCATGCGATGTCATGGAATAAAATTTCATTATATATCATACACTGGCAACATATGATGAAATTAATAATATACACAAATAGATTATAAACTCACCTTGGGCTGACATTTTACTAAAATGTCCCTTATTTCTCAACAACTTAAAGAATTACCTGAATAGATCTAAGAAGATTCTCTCTCACACAATACCTCAAGGAACTGAGGTATTACATCCTTCCCCCTAAAAATAATTTGTCCTCGAAATTCATAAGATCTTGCATTTAACGATAAGCTTATCACCAAGAATTGAACCTCAAAGGAGAAATGTGAATAGATATTCAATTACAAATTACCTGGTTTCAAGGTTACTATCTCAATTGCATCCTTTACGTTACTTTCACAAACTTGTTTCAGGTTGGTTAAGCATAGTGGTTGTAGATCAGATTGTTGTCGTAGATGTTCTTGATTTTATTGTGCAAAAGCCATATTCGGGTTAAAACAATTCTCCAAATCACCTTCGTTTATAATTAATCCCAGTTCAATAGGTTAATACATCTTTGAAGTCATCTAAATGACTGGTTTCGAGTAATTTCATACCCAATGATCTTTCTGACCGTAACTATACCATTCTTGGGTGCCTGCGTACATTCTCCTAATTGTTGTTTTTTTTTTCATGAGGTACAAGGTACACAGTTTCCATGTCAACCCTAACCCCTCTGCGGTTTTACAGATTTTGCAATTCCTTACTCCCAATCATTGAGGGTCTGCAATTTCCCGTGTTACTAGGTGTTATGTTTTGGCCCCTTTTCAGGATTGCAACCTTTCTCTTGGGTTTCTTGATCATCATTCAAGCACTCCTCAAGGTGTAACTTAACCTACAACAAATCCCATGGTAATAATTAATGCACCTATAACCTCTAATAGTGCCTAAACAAGAGCTCTAGGAGTTGACAGTGCGAATTCAGCATTTTCAAGTCCCGTAAGCAATATCATTCTAGGTGATGGGGGGATGGTGGCTGACAAGCAGGGGTCATTTATTCACAAACTCATATAGGGCTAAAATCCCCTTGAGAGTTATTCTTATCTCAAATCTTACATTGTTTTTAACTCCCATGCAAAATATATCAAGAGGTAAGGAAGATAACTATGACATCGATAACAATCCCACATGGTCCATTTAATCCAATATATGTCAGGAGTCCAAGGAAATTCTACATACCAACTTAATATTTTCACCTTAGATCCTTTTATTCACTTCCATTCAAGGCCAAACTATAGGATACATTAATGACATAGTCGTGTCTAAGGGTAGCATCATTGAACATTCAGTCTTCTAATCAGGGAAAATTTAGATAAGTCAATATAAGTATCTTTTGAAACTTTTCTTCAAACACTTATTCTCAAAATAATTCCTTCAATTACAATCCAATCCACAACAGTCTTATCTTTTGGTAATCACTTATGTGACTCCGTAGTCGATCCACTTGATAGTTACCTCCCTTTAAGATCCTCCAATTAGAAGTGTGACGAGAAAATTGATCTCTATCTTATCTGTTTAGCTTACAAGGCTCAAAGAAAGATCCTCACATAAATGTGTGTCACTTCAAAAACAAACCTACCATTGGAAGAAGGGTAACAATCCTAACACCATAATTAATCATTAACGCTAGCTTCAGGAATATCATGGTAGATACCTATGCCACATATAACAAAACATTTACTTATACCCAGTAACTGAAATAATAATAAACAATAATAGTATACAAATCACAAGGCACACTATGACGGCTGCAAGTGACTCATCAGTCTCACAGGTAATCGAAAGATACACCTGAGCTTTGCCTCTCTGAACCTATTCTCCTCATGAGGCTTAGTGACTGATCCGAGTGGAAAACTTTGCTACTGATTATGCTAGGTAAGTGACATTTGCCTTTTCAAATGATGGCAAGTTGGTTCCCTAGCATCTCCAGCACATCTTTATTTAGGTGCATTTAACCTTGAATTATATGGTTCTCTTGTTGGCTTCTAAATTGTCCTCATGATCCTCTATAGTCCTCAAATTGATTCTTGCCATATATAAGATTTACTGGTGTGACTAACTGAATATGAATCCTTTTCCTCATTGTCTGGAATCTCACCATACGAGAGACTTTGTACTGCTCATTAACAATCGAGTACAACATAAAACAAGGAATTCCCCCGTACTTCTTCTGATTAGTAACATGGGAATGCATAACCACCTGTACTTCTCAAGCAAACTATAGTGGAGTAGCTTGGAAAAGGAAGAAAATAAGAAAAGAAATGTGAAATATAAGTGTTGAAAGTTGATCTTGGATCTTGGTTACCAGTATGTTACAAAGGGTTCACCTCAACAAAAGATATATTTGGAAGACATAATAAAGTTTTCTAATTGAGATGTGACCTTAGTGTTTGAATCATATGAGGTAGTAAAGTTCAAGTATGGGGGTTTTTATGTTTTCTTGATCCCAAGTTAAGTGTCTTAACCAATAGGATGTGTGTGTCCTCTTTTTCCTCAATACCAAAGTTAAATTTTGAAATTTTTAAGTAAGACCCGCACACTACTAACCCGGTCTAACTGTGATGTACCAGGTCTTCCCACCATAGTCGGATTGAGTGGACCAACTATGTAAAGAAACAACAAGGCTAGGTAAGTAAATCGACTCAAAAATAGTAAAGTTTGAGTGTGTGGTCGACTACCTGAACTGGTATGGTCGACCACACCATAAGGAAAGTGAAACCAGTAAAAAATAGTCATGTGGTTGACACATTTAAGTTGTGTAGTCGATGGATTTTGTGACCACACATATTGACTGCACGTTGCCAGATGAGACTCCATGATTTGGAAACTTTTCAAATCAAACGGGAGTTCTTTCCAAATTCTTGGAGGGCTCCATATGGAGATTTTCTCTCTTTATAGAGGACGTCCCTCTATCCTCTCTCACTCTTTCAGATCAATCTCTAACCCTAACCTAAGAGAGAAAGAGAGAGGAAGAGAAGGAGAAGACAATTTAGAAAAGAAAGTCTAAAGAGAAAGTTTTACAGAGAAAGGCCCCAGTTCTCTACATCAAGTTTAAGGTATGAACCTTGTCTCTGTAAGCTTAGAATATGATTTTCCTTTGTAAACTGAGATGTTGAATCAATGTAAGGTCTTAACCATGAAATTCCATAAGCAAATCTCGAAAGAGACTCATAAAGAGTAGGTTAGGGTAAATAGATATGTAAAACCATGAATTGATGGCTCTAGATTGACTCTAGGATAAACCCTAATGAAAAGTTGAGAAATCAACTCATGATGAATTCGGATTAAAAGAAGGAATTGACCAAACTTCGTATGGTCGCATGCTGTGGTCGCATGATATGCGACCATAGGGTCGACCACAGCTATTCAGTAAGATTTCAGGAATCTTATGGTTGCATGCTTTGGGTGCATGATGCACGACCACAAGGGTCGACTGCATAGCCTGTGGTTGACATAAACATGAGACCACAGGATTGATCAGTTGACCATCAATGGTTTTGTTTCAACTGTAACTTGGTATAGATGAACCCTAACTTAAATCCTTACATTCTCTAGGTTCCCAAGTAGTTCAAAGTGACTTCCAAGACTTGAAAGAAGATTGCACATCGTTTACAAGTGAGGTAACAAGCCCTAAACTAATTGGATAATAACAACGCTATGTTTCTTTTATTGTGTCTGATGCCATGAATGATTTTATGCTTATATGCTTGTATGCTTGAAATGTACATCTCACATGTCATCTAATATTACTGTTATATATCTAGTCATGTATATTTATTTCTGTTTATTTATAACATGATGATGACGCTAGGGATAAGCATAAGTTTGTGGGTATGGTTAGTGTGCCGGATGCGAGTGGTGCATCAGGGAGAGGCCGTGGCACTGTGGTTTATCCTGACCACCAGACTTTAGCTATATCTCTACTCAGTCCTACCCACTGACATCATCATATCATCGTTACCTTAGTAGAACTGGTATGCTATAGAGCATTAAGGCGAGGACATGGCACTGTGGTTTATTCTAGCTACCAGACTCTAGCTCTATCTCTATGGGCATATTGAGGGAGGCTGGGGTAAGGCCATGGATACATTTGGATGGCATTAGGATTGGTTAGTAGTGAGCTCAGTTTATAAGCCTTCGTCAATAGGGACTTACATGTTGGTATGGATAAGGCATCATGGAAAGTATTGGTAGTGTATGATTTGAACACTTTAGCTCTATCTCTATTCCATGGTGGGTTCATGTGGGACAACAATGGTGTTTGATCCATTAGGTGGATTCACACACTCGTGTATAGAGGTGCGATGACTGTCAATCCTTTCTATAGCACAGTTGCAAACTTAAAACTAAACCAAAGATATGAATTGAATGCATGCATATGTTTGTAAATTATTTTGTTTGCTCACTGAGCCGTGATGTGTGCTCAACCTGCGATGTCATATATTTTAGTTGATGAAACAGGTACCATAGTGGAGGACTACATGAATGTGCCGTTGTATGGACACTTGGCGTCTATGGATGCACAAGCTAAGGAGGAAGCGCATGATCCATCATGCGAATGCAACTAATGTATTTTTCATTAGTTTAGCTATATAAAAATAGTAGAACATGTAATTGATTAATTTACGTTACGTCTTGAGTAATTTGAAGATAATTGAATTTAATTATTATTTATCACTACTAGACCTTAGTTCATTATTAGTAAAGACTTTCGTTATTTATTTATTATCTTTGATTGTTATTGTAGAGTGTGTTTGGTTTAACATGGTTGGCAGGGTTTTTATGAGATCCTGGATGTAACATTAGATTCTTATAATGGTTCATCACACTACTAGTTAGTCCAGAATTGGGGTGTGATATTTTATATCAATTTTGTTTATTTATTCTCTGAAAATACTCACGAGAGGTTACTCATCCACTAAGGCTGACCTAGGGGTTTAAAGGTTTATTGCACATGCTAAGTGCAATTGTAATTCCTATGAAAGTGAGGTTAGGATTTTATTTTATTTTATTTTTTATATTTTTCTTTGCTCGGGACTAGCAAAGCTCAAGTGTGGGGAATCTGATGAACACATTTTATGTGTGAATTTAGGGTATAAAGTATGCATCTCTTATTCTATTTATGATGTTTCTTAAGTATTTAATGTTGTTTTAATGTTTGTAGGGTGTAGGTGAAAGAACGGCCAAATCTGAGCTTGAAAAGACCATTTTATGTATTTTTGGTGATCATGTCCAGTTAACTCACCTAGTCAACTGAGCAGTTAGGCATAGGGATGAATTTTATAAGGAGAGCCACGAATTTTGTATATAAGATCGGCCTTAGACCAAGTAAAAAAGTAGCCCAATCTCATGTGAGAGATTTTATTCTCTTGAAAAAATATTCCCTACTGATTTGGAATGGAATTTATAAGTTGGAGATTGCCATATCTTTGGGGTTTCTAATTTTTTTCTCTCTCAAGATTGATATCACATGTGAAGATTGGCATGGCATGGAACAATGGAAAGCTCCAATTGATTATGAAAGTTTTTAAGAAGAGATAATGATGTCAAAGATAGAATGAGTTGTTGCAAGATCTTTTTTTACTCAGGAATCGTCCACATACAATGAACCTATAAGGTTGGCATTTGGTTACCAAAATTATCTCTACAAAATTCCTTGTAATCCAATTGTAAAGATTGATTGTGATCTTTGCTTACTTGTATATATATGTGATACTCAACAATAGAAAAAACATCCAAGAATTCTATTGTAAGTTTTTTTTTTTAGTTTTAAAAATTTATTTAAGAGAAAGTTCGAGAGTTTTAGTTTCTTCTTTTTAAGTTTTGTTCTTCTTGCTTAAGTTTGTTTATTTATTTTTTTAAATTTTAATTTTAGATTTAGAACTCTGTAGTAGGGTAGATCAATATAGGTTGTACACCATTACTATTTTAATTTAGGGTAGAAGTCTCCCTTTGTAATCATTTGTGCATTACCTTGGAGTGACAACAAGATGACGAGTAACGACAGAGAAATCTTCCAATGAGATAAGTTTTTCTTACATTCTTTTATTTTTTTTCGTTCCCTTTGTGCAATAGATCTATGTTACTCTATGGTTAATATAGTGATTTTGTAAATTTTCGTACCTTTAGCAATCTATTGTTATTGTTTTCGTTGCTTGATTAATTTTTATTTGAAATGATTAGGGTGGTTAATTCATTCAAATCCCTTTGGTACACTTTGTCTTATTTGAGTTAGGATAATAACAATTCCTCCCTAAGATCGACCCGTAACTATAGGATACCATGCACTTCGGTTACACATTTAATTTCCATCCGGGTGGTAAGTGTCTCTGTATGCTTTTCACTCCACACTACATGACCATCTACCTTGGTCTTTTATTTGGGTTTCTCCATAAATGCTCTCTTCTAACAATTTCTATCAATGTGTTTAACCACTGTCCTTTGCCTCTGTCCAACCATACTAACTAAAGACCTCTCTATTGTCTTCTTTCTCCACACATTATACAAGGTTGTATGAGATTAATAATTAAACTGAGACTGCTTTCTAAATTACCTTCTTGAACCTCTCCTTTTTCTAGTTCTGGAGATAGTCTCTCTCTACTATAACAAGCTGAGAGGTGAGCACTACCTTGCATCGCTTGTCCCAATGACCAAGTGTATGGCATCTGAGGCACTTAACTAGCCTCATCTAGGGTGATGCAGATTTCTTCCTCCCATAACTACTAACACAAACCCTGAATGTGCAGTTTGCACTCTTATGCCCATACCCATTGCACCTATGACAATACCCATGAAAATGTGATTGTCTCATCAGAGAATGTCTGTACCAACTGAGTGTAGGTCTATGTCTCATGGTAGGTACCACCTACCTCTACTAGAGAACCTACTGCCTATGCCTTTAGTGATTGGACTTACTAAATCTACTTTGCTCAACTGGTCTCTACTGGTGAACTCTATCAACCCTGTAACTATGTATACTACCTGTGTTCCCTATCTGAGCTCTCTACTGGGGAATACCTCCATACTGTGCCTGGTGTATTGGAGGTCATGTATCACTATACCTCTGTACTTTCTTCCTCTATTTTATACTTTGGGTTTTTATCTGTGCTCTGCTTGAGCTCTATCTCTTTCGTCTGCTTATATCAACCTCCATAGTTCTCTTAGATGACTCACCCTACTCTGAGGTAGAACTAGAACTGATAGTGAATGGATTTTGACAATCTTCAGTCTGAGCAGTACATTTAATGTTATCCTCAACCACTGGGGGATGTAACTCTGACTCATCTTCCGCTCTATTAACTGTGCTCTCAATGTAGCGATCTCCCTCTCAAGGTTCTTACACATCTCATCTCTGCTGATGACATGAGCCTCCAAGGCTATGATAACAAAACGAGATTCCTTCACCTTAGTCTTTAAATTTGAGATGATTTCATTTGCACTATAAAAGCCACATGGGACAACTGTGAGTCTTTCCCTCTTAAGTCTCAACTCATCCTTAGCTGCTCTCAGATCTCCTATCAAATCAGCCTCTGAACTAGGATCCTCTGATCCAACTGTAAAGTACTCATCTGAACTTATGCAGTCTACCTCTGAAGTATAATGTGTATGTGCTGATTTACGAGCCCCAAGGGCAAACTCATCTCCATATAGTGTCACACCCCAATTTTGGTCTAACCAGAATGGTGTAATGAACCTCTAATAAATCAACGGTTCACCCAGGATCTCGCATAGGTCTACCCACCATATCAAACCACTCACACATTCCACATTAATAATTAGAGGTAATAAACAAATAAGTGAAAGTCTTATAAATAATGAACTGAGAGTCTAACAGTGATAAATAAGTATTTAATCCAATTATCTCCAAACCACAAGACATAAAAATAAATAATCAATTACATATCCAATGTTCAAATTATAACTAAACATAAGCAAAAACACATTGGTTGCACTCACATGATGAATCATGCGCATCTTCTTCAGCTTCTACATCCATCACAACAACTTGTCCATATGTCGGCGTATTCATATATTCTTCAACCGTAGGACCTACATCATCAACTAAAAATATTCGACGTTGAAAGGGTGAGCACATATCACGCCTCAGTGAGCAAATAAAACAATGCAACAAACATATGCATGCATTCAATTCATATCTTTGGTCTGGTTTATAAGTTTACAATATGCTATAGAAAGGTTTGGTGGCCGTCGCACCTCTATACAAGAGTGTGTGAATCCGCCCAATTGATCAAACACCATTGCCATCCCATATGCACCCACCATGGAATAAAGATAGAGCTAAAGTGTCCAGAACAAACACCGCTAATACTTTCCCTGATGCCCTACCCATACCAACACGTAAGCCCCTATTGGAGAGGGCTTGCAAACTGGGCTTACAACTAACCAATCCTAATGCCAAATAGTGTATCCAAGACCTCACCCCAGCATCCCTCAATACATCCATAGAGATAGAGCTAAGGCCCCCTGACAGAATCAGAGACCACACGGTCCGAGACCACCTCCCCTGATGCCCTACGACGTAATAGTTCTGCTAAGGTAATGGCGATACGACGATGTTAGTAGGCAAGACTTGAGTAGAGATAGAGCTAGAGTCTAGTGACGAGGTCGAAGACCACCATGCCACATCCTCCCCCTGATGCTCCACTCGCATCCAACACACCAACCACACACATACATTCACATGCCTATTCCTAGCATCATCATCATCATCATGTTATAAATAAACATAATTAAATATGCATGAACAGTACTAGTAGAAATATTGGATGACATGTGAAATGCACATTACAAGCATACAGGCATAGAATCAATTATAGCATTGGACTCAATAAAATAAACAGTTTGTTATTATCCAATTAGTTAAGGTTTTCTTCCCTCACCTGTTAGTAATACTCAATGTCCTTCCAAGCCTTGAAAATATCTTTGAATTGATTTGACAACCTAAAAGTTTTATGAATTTAAGTTAGGGTTCATATGTGACATGTTACAATAGTCAGAAATCGAAACAGAGCACTGATAGGTGTCTGATTGGTCCTATTGCCTCATGCTGTATCGACTTTAAAATCTACGGTGGATACCCTATGATCGCATATGGTGCGACCGCAGCTCCGACCATATGATTTCTGAAATCTTTCCGAATGCCTATGGTTGATCCTCTGGTCATACTGGTCATGCTATGGTCGATCGTAGTTGCGACTTTGAGATTTCTGGTCATAGTCTACATGAAATTCGAGTTCTTCCTGAGTTAATTCTTTTGTTCTTCAATGGGGTTTATTCTAAGCTCATCCTATGGCCTGTAAGCACCCCATTTTTGCCACCCTTGGCATAAGTGAACCAATATGGCAGGTTTCTGACCTTTAACCCAAAGATTTGTGATTCTCCACTGATCCCCACAGCAGGGTCATGGGCTATTATCTGCATAGATGCATAGGTCATAGAATTATCTTCGAAACTAGACCAGAATTGCTCAATTCTGATATCAAATGAGGAAGATACGACCATTTTAGTCGGATGATACATATAAAGGAGGTTTTTGAAATTATTATAAATAATAATCCAGGGGCCTTCATGCAAATTATCCTAAGTCGGATTGTTTGAATTTCAAATCATCATATCTTGATCATCCGATATCGGATTCAGATGATTCCAAGACTATTATTCTTCATTCATGATGTTCTACAAAGTGGACGTAAAAAATCTCGGGTAGAAATCACCAGTGGGTCCCATGCAAGCTTGCATGCAAAATTATCGTTAGAACTTCAAAGCTTCATATCTTTTCCATTCTACATCGGATTCAGATGATTCCAAGACCATTATTCTTCATTCATGATGTTCTACAATGTGGACATAAAAAATCCAGGGTAAAAGTCTCTAGAGGGTCCCATCCAAAATTACATATGGAAATGGTCATTTAATATTCAAAAATTCATATTTTGATCATTCCATATCCGAATCAGGTGATTCCAGTCTCATTATGTTCCATTTTTAGTGCTCTACAAAGTGGACGTAAAATATTTCCGGTAGAAGCCTTCGAAGGATCTCATGCAGAATGGTCAGTCAAATTATCGATAATTGGTCCACTTAAACTTTAAAAATTCATAAGTTGATCATTTTACTTCCAAATGAGGTGATTCAAGTTCCTATATTCCTCATTTTTAATGTTCTACAAAATGAAGACAAAAAATTTGGAATAGAGGCCATCGAAAAATTCCATGCGGGATAACAGCGAAAATGACTCGTGAAATGACAAGGAGAGAAAACTCAGTTAATTCCAATCAATCCAGTCAACTCAGTTCAAGCCAATTTTGGTATAACCTAGCTCAACCCATATCAGTTGTCAACCTAAGTCAGTCTCAACCCATTTCGAATCAGTTCATCTATGTACATAATATTTATATATTATATATTTATATATATATATATATATATATATATATATATATATATATATATATATATATATATATATATATATATATATATATATGTATGTTATTAAATATATGTGTATATATGTATATAATATATATTATTATATGTAAATGTTAAAGAGAATGGGGATTTCGGTTTTAGAGATAATCCAAAAGATTTTGAGAAGAAAAAGGAAAGAGGGGAGAGAGGAAACGTGAAAGGGAGTTTTTTTAGGTTTTCTAGATGATTTCCAAAAGATTTTGTTGGAAAAAAAAAAGGGAAGAAGAAAGAGGAAAAAACGTGAGCTTTTCTAAGGGAATCTAAAAGATTTTGTTGGAGAAAAAAAAGGAAAGAGGGAGAGACGAAATACGTGAGCTTTTCTAAGAAAATCCATAAGATTTTGTTGGAGAAAAAAAAGGAAAGAAGAAAAAAAAACATGGGGGTTTTTAGGAGGCTCACAGTTTTAGGGATTGGAGGAAAAAAAAAGGAAAAAAAAGGGGGAGAGAGAGGACGTGAAAAGGGAGAAGATTTAGGGTTTCTAGATTTTTTTTCAAAAGGGATAGAAGGGAAAGATAAAAGGGACGTGAGAGAGAGAAGAAATGGGGGGATTTTTCCAAAGAGAAAAAAAGGGGGGAAAGAGAAAAAAACGTGAAAAGGCTTTTGGGGCTAGGTTTTGGGAGAAAAGTAAGGAAAGAAGAGAGAAAAAAGAGGGGAAAGAGCAAAAACGTGAAGAAGGGGAGAGGCTCACGTTTTTTGAGAGAAAAAGAAGGGAAGAAAAGAGAGAAAGGAGGAAGAAAAAAAACACAAAAAGAAAGAGAAAAAGAAAACGTGAAAAGAGAGTTTGACAGAGTTTGGGCTCTCGGTTTTGGGAGGAAAAAAGGGAGAAAGAAGAAGAAGAAGGGAGGAGCAAGTAGAACCTACGAGCATCTAGGTAAGCTGCCTCTACTTTTATTATTCTTTTATTGTTTTGCTTAACTACAAATCCCCATCTCATAAACCACTCCACCTCACCATTAACCAATTTCCATCATCAATCCAGCCTACACTTGGCTTTCAATCCCTATACAATCAGCACTCTAACCGATTTCATCTCATACTTCAATCATCAGCCTCGTGCTACCACCTACCAGTAACCCCACTTACTTCCATCTCCTATTGAACCAACCAACACCTCACACCACTTACCTGAACCTAGCCATTTTACAATACCCGAACCTGTCCATCAAGTCCTAGACCAATTCCCCTCATCCAACCATTGGATCAACATTCCTCATCTTACCCTTGATCTTTCCATTAAATATGGGACATTGATTGAATCTATGATCATGATATGCTTGAATAAAAATCTGAATTTTGATTCTTTATCGTGTTAATATGATGCCCATACAAAATTCGATCCATTGAATGTGAAATTTGTTTTGATCATGTGATGAAAATTTGTCCATTGATATTAGAATGAATGAATTTAACTAATTGATGTGCATTTAATTTGAGTCGTTGATCTTTAAGATCCAATCATGTGAATGGATGGTTAATTAATCTGAACCATTGATTTTAATCTGATGATGATTTAATGATGAATTAATTTGAGCCATTAAAGTATGATTAACTGATGTTATATGATCTGAACTGTTACTTTCAATCATCAGTCAAATGTGATTTCAGTCACATTGTTGATAATCGATGCATTGAATCTAGACCGTAGATCTGAAAATACGTTTTTGATTGATTCTCATATGCTTTGGTTGTTTCTCACATGCCAAATTTGATGTTATATTTGTTCACATGCTATGTTTGGATGCTCGTATGCATACACTACTATAATTAGAATGGTCACACTGCCATAATTGGAATGATCACATTGCCATAATTGGAATAATCACATTGCCATGATTGGAATGATCATACTCACATGCTATATTAAATGCTTATTGTCACAATTAGGGTAGAAAACCCTAAAATAGAAAGAAAATAACAATTAGGGTAGAAAACCCTAAAAAGTGGAAAGAAAATAACAATTAGGGTAGAAAACCCTAAAATGGAAAGAAAGTAACAATTAGGGTAGAAAACCCTAAAAAGGAAAGAAAATAACAATTAGGGTAGAAAACCCTAAAAAAATGGAAAGAAAATAATAATTAGGGTAGAAAACCCTAAAATGGAAAGAAAGTTACAATTAAGGTAGAAAACCCTAAAATGGAAAGAAAATAACAATTAGGGTAGAAAACCCTAAAAAATGGAAAGAAAATAACAATTAGGGTTGGAAACCTTACAAAAATAGAAAGAATGCAGCAATTAGGGTAGAAAACCCTAAAATGGAAAGAAAATAACAATTAGTGTAGAAAACCCTAAAAAAATGGAAAGAAAATAATTAGGGTAGAAAATCCTAAAATGGAAAGAAAATAACAATTAGGGTAGAAAACCCTAAAAAACGGAAAGAAAATAGCAATTAGGGTAGAAAACCCTAAAATGGAATAAAAATAGCAATTAGGGTAGAAAATCCTAAAATGGAAAGAAATAAATAATTAGGGTTGGAAACCTTAAAAAATAGAAAGAATGCAGCAATTAGGGTAGAAAACCCTAAAATAGAAAGAAAATAGCAATTAGGGTAGAAAACTCTAAATATGGAAAGAAAATAGCAATTAGGGTCTTGCCATGCTTAGAAGATAGCCTACTAGATCATGCCATATAGGCTCTTGCCTTATTTGCAATACATGCCATATTTGAAAGATTTTTAAACAATCTTACTGTATGAGAATTTCTTGCTATAAATGTTTTATGTGCCATATTTAGATAGAATATTCTATTTTTTGGCAATAACTTATTTTATGCAACACCCTAGTCAAACTGCCATATTTGCACACTTCGAGAAGACAATCTAGGCATGGGGACGTGAATTTAGGCACCCACATTCTTGGGAAGGGCATAATGGGAATAATAAAACCTTAATAAAGAAAGAGAATTCTTTGCCAAACCTTTCAAAATTAGAATTCAGAATGAAAAGGGTAATTTAGGACGATTTGTCCCTTGGCAAACCCTAAACCTAGAATAGCTTCTAAACCCTAAACCTAGAATAGGTTCTCAATCATTAACCTAGAACAGGTTATCCAGCCCGAACTACGCCGATTCTGATTCCTAGGGCAAACCTTAGGATACGTAGGCTATTTAGGAGAAACCCAAATTTGGACCCACAATTTAGTCCACTCGGACTATCCATAGATCCACTAGGATATATTTATTCACACCTTAGCCCACTCGGACTATCCATAGATCCACTTGGATATCCATTCCCATTTCAATCTAGAGTCCCGAACTACGCGGATTCTGATTCCTAGGGCAAACCCTAGGATACGTAGGCCATTTGGGAGAAACCCAAATTCGGATCCACAATTTAGTCCACTCGGACTATCCATAGATCCAATAGGATATCTACCCATCGCCCGAACTATGCGGATTCTGATTGCTAGGGCAAAACCTAGGATACGTAGGCTATTTGGGAGAAACCCAAATTCGGATCCACAATTTAGTCTACTCGGACTATCCATAGATCCACTAGGATATATTTATTCACACCTTAGTCCACTCGGCCTATCCATAGATCCACTAGGATATCCATTCCCATTTCAATCTAGAGTCCCGAACTACGCGGATTCTGATTCCTAGGGCAAACCGTAGGATACGTAGGCCATTTGGGAGAAACCCAAATTCGGATCCACAATTTAGTCCACTCGGACTATCCATAGATCCACTAGGATATCTACCCATCGCCCAAACTACGCGGATTCTGATTCCTAGGTCAAACCTTAGGATACGTAGGCCATTTGGGAGAAACCCAAATTCGGATCCATAATTTAGTCCACTCGAACTATCCATAGATCCACTAGTATCCCTCATATTTTAACCCAAATATGGTTATCCACAATTTAGTCCACTCGGACTATCCATGGATCCACTAGGATATCCCCCATATTTTAACCCAAATAAGGTTATCCACATTTCAACCCAGAATGGGTTATCCATATTTTTGACCCAAATAGGGTTATTCTTAGATCCACTAGGACTATCTATCAGTCCACTTGGACTATCCAGATCCTAACCCATAGGGTTTTCTCAACCTTTCAAGCATAAACTTCAACTTGAACAATAAACTTAATCATGCACAAGCATAAATCACAGCCATAAACTTTAATCACACCTGAACTACGATGGTGAACCTGATTTTTGGAATAATTTCGTGATACGTAGGCAATCTGATGGATACAGATTCTGTTCAATGATATCAAACCACTTGGTTTGGTTTGGTTTGACAAATAGAGTCTAGCATAGGAAAGGTATAGGAGATCGATTTTGATCGGGCGGTTTGGGTGCCTAACCCCTTCCCATAACTGTAACTAGACGCTTACCCAATCTCTGATGGACCAGAAATCCAATCTAAGGGTCATGAGTCAATCGAAGTCTTACCTTGGGGTGAGATTTCACATTTCTAAGGTCCTAGACCTAAATCTATGTAGCGACTTCTAAAGATTTCCATCTTTGTCCTCACAGTGGCGACTTCACTGGGGATATAAATGTCAAACTCCTAAATGAAAACTTTCCTTGTGTGAATTGGATGCTAGATTTTAGGATACTATATTTATGCTTGTATATTATTGCTTTGGGGGGAATGGGTTCTGTCACACATTCGTGGGAGTAGTCGAACCGGGTCCCATGCATATGGGGCTGCCCGCTAGGCGAAACACATAGCCTTGGCCTGTACTTTGTGAGACCACGACCGGCGAGCAGCCTCTAACGAGCGTTTCTTGGGTCCGCCTGAGAATGCATTATGCTACTCCACGTCGCTTGGATCCTTACAACATAGTATATAAAGGGATTGGGGGCCCATTATTCATCGAGCATTCGGTGATAGGTTACCCCATCCTCGTCAAGGTGGCATTTTCTGTCCTAACCCAGATTGTAGCCCAATGTTTGTTATTTTCTGGTTCATCCCTGAACCGACCCGGTAAAATTGGCTTAACCGTGACATCCATGTTCGAGACATCAAAGTTCTGCCCGTTTTTGTCCTCGATTGGTCAACATGTTAGAATCTACACGATGAGCATCTTGAATTCTCACCCATTGGGAGTATGAGGTATGTATACACCTGTTCTACATCATAGTAGACGGTCACTATACACCCTCCATTAAGTAAGCTCGATGTGTCGAATCTCTCATTGTTAACACGTCGATTTCAAAAAACGAGCAGAAAATCCCTGTCAAGACTTAGATACCCTGGTTAAGAAGAAATTTACTAGTTTGTTCATCTATGATCCGCTTTTGCTAACCATCCCTAATAAGGACGACGGATTAATATATCTATTTCAATTTCATCGAATTCGGTAATCTAATTGGCCAAACCTTGGTACCACTGATTATCCATTTTGGAATCATGAGGTCCCAAGACTGAACACATGGCTAAATCAAATTCAGTTAAATTGATTTGGATAATGTTTACCCAATCGCCCTTATGAGGGATCTAACGCTTGTTTGGTTGAGTCATTCTTGATTGTGCATGTGACTTCTTCCACTCCTCTAGATGTCTAGAATCTCAATATTCCTCCATTGGATTTCAATGCCTTTGGAAAAGAGAATCAAACTGCAACTATATCCACCCTTTTAGGGTGAGAGGCCCCTACAATTAGGGAATTGTCTTGATCTCCCACCTTGAGATCCATCCATATTATCTTTCTAAATGAATCAATGGAAGTCATGAATCTAGATCTTGATTGAACATCAAATTTTCTAAGAAAGAAGGAAAGATTCAGCCCCTAGGCAAATCCAATCATAGTTCTCAATGTACCTTTGAATTAAGGAAAGATCCAGCCCCTAGGCAAATCCAATCATAGTTCCTGATTCATCTCTGAATTAAGGAAAGATTCAGCCCCTAGGCAAATCCAATCATAGTTCCTAATGTACCTTAGAATTAAGGAAAGATTCAGCCCCTTGGCAAATCCAATCATAGTTTCCGATTCATCTCTGAATTAAGGAATGATTCAGCCCCTAGGCAAATCCAATCATACTTCTCAATTCATCTCATAATTAAGGAAAGATTTAATCCCTAGGCAAATCAAATCATCATTCTCCATTCACCCCAAAATTAAGGAAAGATTCAGCCCCCAGGTAAATCCAATCATTAAGGAAAGATTCAGCCCCTAGGCAAATCCAATCACCGTTCTCAATGTACCTCTGAATTAAGGAAAGATTCAGCCCCTAGGCAAATCCAATCAATGTTCCCTATTCACCTTTGAATTAAGGAAAGATTCAGCCCCTAGGAAAATCCAATCAATATTCCCTATTCACCTTTGAATTAAAGAAAGATTTAGTCCCTAGGCAGATTCAATCACATCCAGTTCATCTCAGAATCAAAAAATATTCAGCCCCTAGGCAGGTTCAATCATCATTTTGGTTCACCCCAGAATTAAGGAAAGATTCAGCACCTAGGCAAATCCAATCATTAAGGAAAGATTCAGCCCCTAGGCAAATCCAATCACCGTTCTCAATGTACCTCAGAATTAAGGAAAGATTTAGCCCCTAGGCAAATCCAATCATATTTCACGATTCATCTCTGCATTAAGGAAAGATTCAGCCCCTAGGCAAATCCAATCAATATTCCCTATTCACTTTTGAATTAAGGAAAGATTTCAGCCCCTAGGCAGGTCCAATCATCATTTCGGTTCATCCAGAATTAAGGAAAGATTCAACCCCTAGGAATATTCAATCACATCCAGTTCATCTCAGAATCAAAAAATATTCAGCCCATAGGCAGGTTCAATCATCATTTTGGTTCATCCAGAATTAAGGAAAGATTTAGCCCCTAGGCAGATTCAATTACATCCAGTTCATCTCAGAATCAAAAAAAAATATTCAGCCCCTAGGCATGTCCAACCACCATTTCTGGTTCATCTCAGAACTGAAGGAAAGAATCAGCCCCTAGGCAGGTCCAATCATCATTTCAGTTCATCCAGAATTAAGGAAAGATTCAGCCTCTAGGCAGATTCAATCACATCTAGTTCATCTCAGAATCAAAGAAATATTCAGCCCTAGATTCAACCACCATTTCTGGTTCATCTCAGAATTAGAAGAAGGGTTTAACCTTTAGGCAGGTTCAATCATTACTCCCAGATCATGCTAAAATGAAGAAGGCATTCGGCCCCTAGGCTTTTTCACCCTTCATCTCCTGTTTAGGTTCCGGTTCATGTCAGAACTAGGAAAAGTTCCATTCATCTGAATTAAATTAGCCACTAGGCTTATCCAACCATCAACTTTGGTTAGGGTTCTGATTCATGTTGGAACTAGGAAAAGTCTCATTCTTCTGAATTCAATTAGCCACTAGGCTTATCCAACCATCAACTTTGGTTAGGGTTCTGATTCATGTCTGAAATTAAGAAGAATTTCATTCATCTGAATTCAATTAGACACTAGGCTTATCTAACCATCAACTTTGGTTAGGGTTCTGATCCATGACAGAACTAGAAAAGTTTCATTCATTCGGATAACCATCAACTTTGGTTAGGGTTCTAATCCATGACAGAACTAGGAAACTTCCATTCATACTGATTCAATTAGCCACTAGGCCTGTCCAACCATCAACTTGGGTTAAGGTTCCAGTTCATGTCGAAACTAGGAAAAGTTTCATTCATCTGAATTTATTTAGCCCCTAGGTTTGTCCAACCATCAACTTTGGTTCAGGTTCTAATTCATGTTGGAATTAAGAAGAGTTCCATTCATCTGAGTTTAATCAGCAACTAGGCTTATTCAACCATCAACCGTGGTTCAAGTTCTGATTCATGTTGGAACTAAGAAGAGTTCCATTCATTTGAATTTAACTAGCCCCTAGGCTTTCCCAACTGTCAACTCCAGTTCAAGTTCTAATTCATGTTGGAACAAAGGAATGTTCCATTTATATGAACTCAATGTGAGCATGAGTTAGCCTCTAGGCCTGTTCAACCATTACCTCTGGTCCATGTTCCATTTCATGAAGGAATCGAAGAGAATTTCAGTCATTTCAACTCAATCAATCCATCATCTCTATCAATTAGAGTCCAATCCATGATTGTCTTCCTTGGCCTCTATCAATCGGAGCCCAACTCAAGCAATCCTTGCCTCTAGCAATTAGAGCCCAGTCCATGACTATCAATCTTGATCTCTATCAACCAGAGACCAATTCAAAGTCAATCTTGATCTCTATCAATCAGAGACCAATTCAAAGTCAATCTTGATCTCTATCAATCAGAGACCAATTCAAAATCAATCTTGATCTCTATCAATCAGAGACCAGTTCAAAGTTAACTTTGTCTCTATCAATCGGAGACCGATTCAAAATCAATCGCTGGCTCTATCAATTTGAGCCCGATCCATGTCTATCATAGCCCTGTGCTACAAGTTAGGATCACTCGTCAAGAATGGCGAATGAGAAGCATTCCTCTTTGCCTATCAATAAAGATCAGTTCCAGATTCTGGAGACATCAGAAACCATGAACCTTCAGCTATGATAGTGTTGTCCCATCTCGGGCATTTCTGCCCCATTGGCCAAGGAAATGCTAGAATCCAAAGATTTGCCCTCATATTTCTTATTATTCAAAGAAAAGAAATGGAATTTTCCCGAGCAGTAGGGTAGACCAAAGATGAGATCCGATATGCCCCAGGCTAGGATAAGAAACCAGAATCACGGCTAGGGAATGGTCCAATGATGAAATCCTTAACCCTAAGTTGGGCATGAACCAGATTGAACTTGGACCTTAATTGAGTGCAGTTTAATAAGGAAAGCCATTATGCCCTAAACTAGGGCATAGACCAAATTGACCTTAGACCCAAATTGAGAGTGGTCTAATGAAGAAATCCATTGAACCCCCAAGCCGAGGCATAAACTAGTCTAATCTTGGACTCAAAATGGTGTAATGCAATGGCGATACCCCTTGCTCCCCAAGCTGGGGCATAAGCAAAAATGATTTTGAATTCAGCTAGAAGTGGTCCATTGATGAATCCACTGAACCCCAAAGTGGGGCATGAACCAGAGTAACCTTGTGCTTAAAAAGCAATAGTCCAGTTATGAATGGATCCTAAACTGAAAAAAAAAGAGATAATAATTGTATGGAACCTTAAAAGGTAGGTATCTTGCACCTATTGAAAGAGGGGCATGTTGAGTCCTGCTATTAGAGATCTGAAGGAAGACTTATTCCCGCAACGACTGAAGGTGGTCGTCGAAGGCGTTATGCCTAACTGGAGCTGCTTGGACAAACTAGTTGTTTCAACTTTCTATTATCAGTATTCGATAGGTTATCCATGTCTGGGTCCAAGATTGATATGCTTGTTGACAAGTCCAGCCCAATTTGCCCTGTAAGTAAAAGAAAACCACCCTACTTGGGATTTCAAACTCTGTGCTTTGTCTCTTCCATATATTTCTTCCCAGTTTTATACATCCTCTTATTCTAAGTGCGCAGTCAATTCTGACTCTGAATGTAATTGAAATGATGAGCTGTCTCTTGACCTTCTACGCCACCCGGCCTCTTGAGAAAGAAAGGTCCAACCCATCTGGGAAAGCTTTAAATGATCAATCGGGAGACACAAGAGTACTCTCAAGAAACATGCAGTGGAGAAGCTACCATTTGCTCTACCTGTGAAAAGATTCCAAGGAAAGCATTAGAAAGTAACAGATCATATCAGCAGGTCAGCCAGTCAATACAAATGAGTGGAGGATAGATGTGCCACCAAAAAGATGGAGATACCAAAGTTCTTACAAAGTACATCATATGCAAGCAAGAGATACATGATGAATGATCAATCTCAAAATCAAAGAATGAGGTCATTGGGATACCCAAAAAAAAAAAAGAAAATTCAAGCCTATGTTTTATCTACATCAATAATGGGAGGTAGTCACATCAGACAGAAGGTGATGAGTAACTTCTAGAGGACAGCATACGGAATCACCGTTCAGATAAAATCAGATACTATATGAGCAGTTACAAATGCTCATAAAGTTTACAGAAGATCAGAGTGCTAGTTGGGGCAAAGACGTTCTATCTGATTGGAAATGTTTGGAAAAAGAATATTCAAATCCAATATTGAAAGTCAAGATTCAATTTTACGATCAAGCGAAGCACTGCATTATGTGGCCTTCACATCTAAAAAAAAATGAAAAAAAAAGAAAAATGAAAAGAAAAGAAAATAGTAAGATGTTGAATGGCATTGGAGCTCGACAGTAAGTCAATTGTCCCTCTCACTTCAAGAAGATTGGTAGTTCCAATCAAAGCCTGATAGCAAGTTCGATCGTTCTTCAAGATTCACAGCATGTTGGACCGGACTTTTGATTTTGGCCAATTACATCCCGCCTTTGCAAGAGATGATCTCATCACTTCTTCATCATCAGAGAAAGATTTCTCATCGGCATTAGACTCTCTCTCCCGTCCATCAATCCGACGGCCTTCCAAGGAGTCTCTATCACAAGCCCTTCTTTTGATTATCAATTTTTATGGCATTGTATCTCATGATCATGTCATCATCTTATGTACAAATTCATGAATCTGGCTGGAATCTCATCTGTCGTTTATTACATCCAACGGCTTCCTAAGGTTCCTATAAGCCCTTCATTTCTCAAGCCAATAAAATGGGATCTTCTCGGTAAGATAAACCCATTCTACATAAACAACCAAACACTCTCCCAATGGTAGACCCATGTGGACAGTTTCACATCAGTCCTCTTGGACCTTCAACATCAATACTTGTCAACAAACTTAAAGGTTTCAGGCCCAGATATGATCGTGACTGATTCGGTAACTCGATGTAGCTTGTTGAGACATGTGTTCCATCTGAACATCTCCATGAAAGGAAAACATAATTCGGCACCATTTTTAATTTGATGTGGGACTGCATTTCCCTAAGGTCGCTTTTAGTGATGATTCAAATAGCTGCCCGCCTATCAATACGTGTAGGTGTCAACTTAAACAGTGGGGCAAGGCTACCCATTTGTCATAAAAGTCATGCCGTTCGGACTTCCCCTAAGGATTTCAGACCATTGGATATGACCATAATTTTTGCAATATCCTCACCATATCAGGACTCTTTATTCAACCCAAGATGGTTGCAAAATAAAATGATGAAAAAAAAATAAAGGAAGAAAAGAAACCTCAGCAGGGAAAAAGCAACCCAAGAAACTTCAATGAGCAACCCATAATACCTCAGTAAGGATAGGCGACCTGATGCAACCCTAAAGCATTGCCCTCATTGGCCCTTCATAGAAAAATCTAGTGATTTATGTAGACAAGTGTCATACCCAGTCTACCCTCCATAAGTAAAGGAACCCCTCTTGCTCTCCAGTGAATCATACTCAGAGGAGCTGCACAAACCATCATCTGTTGGCCTTTTGGGCTCCATGGCATTGTCTTTCAATAGAATTCTATCTTCAAATCCTTTGGTCACGTTAGGGAGAGAACAAATTCTCATGGCCTGGTTACGGATGTAGCCAAATTCAGCAAATCATCAGTTCCCTCATTTTAAGATTCAAGAAGGGCTTATCTAAGAAGTCACTTTCTACAATCAATCTGTCATTCTTCCCTTGACCTTGGAAGCATGATCAAATTCTTGATGCAATCCAGATTCAACCTAGTTCCAACTCTATTAGGTTTCCCGTTTCCTTCTATCTTGCCCCTAGCACACTATAGTAGCGATCTGTCACAACATGTAGACACTAGGGCACAGATAACCCTATGTAGAGGAATTGAACTTGATCATGAGCATTACATCTAGGATCCATTGTCTAGTCTGAAGTCACTGACTTTCCTAGTCAATAGAAGTAGGTCCGTCCAAGTTGGTTGTTGCCAATTTCTCAGTTCTCCCAATCCTGTTGATGAAGAAAATCCAATGTGGTCGCTCACCTGTTAGGATTTGGTCACCAAATTCTTTGAAGGAACACTTCGAATCCTTTGCTCCTCGTGCCTACTTTGAGGCCATGGTTCATTCATCTTTCAAAATGGGCACAACAATGTTGCAAAGCCCTGAGCTTTTCATGAGCCTAGATCAAGGGCCAAACCCATGTCACATTTCATCGCCGCTTGGCTATTCCACCAATTTGGTCTACCATAGTGCACAGTCAAAGAATTTAGTTGATCAGATGCCCCTCGACAGTTTAACACCAAGGTCAATCAATAAAATCACTTTGGTTAAAGACTATCAAGCTCCCCTCATTCTTGTCCAAAATCCTCGCTAGAGTCTCTTTCAATCCAAAATCCAACAACATCAATGTTGGTTGAAGAAAATCAACACTTTCAAATTACATGGAACCTTTCCAAGGGAGCAACCAAGTCATCACTACTGTGCTGAAATTGTGTCAAACTTTTAGTACCAGGTCATAAATGGTAAATTTAAAATCTAGATATCATGCCAGCAAAGTCCATGACACCATTTCCATTGATGCCCTGTTTTATGCCTTTACCGATAAAGCAGGGGCAAAAACCTTGGAAAATTGCCAAGGAATTCACCATCATTTCAAACATGTCCAGCACTCTACAGGTCAAAGTCAAGAGACTTCCAAGATGGGTCAGATTTCAACCCTAAAGGTTCAAAGTCAACAAAGACTTCCTGTATGGGTCACTTTCGAGCATCCTAAAGGTTCATAACAACAAAGCTACTTAAGAGGATATTCTAGTTTCCATTCCCGAAGGTTCATAGCCATAGAGCTTCCAAGAAGGATATTTCAATTTTCAATCCCGAAGGTCCAAAGCTAGTAGGAACTTCCAAGATGAGTCATTCAGTATTACCCTATAAGTGAATGCAGAGCCCAATCTCATCCAAAGATTAAATCAATCTCGGTCTAAGTAAATCATATGGAGAGCCCTAGCTCATCCAAATATCAAATCAATCTCAGATTATTAGTGAATCAAATGTAAAGCCCTAGCTCATTCAAAGATCAAGTCAATCTTAGCCTATAAGTGAATGCAGAGCCCTAGCTCATCCAAAAATCAAATGTAGAACCCTAGCTCATTCAATGATCAAGTCAATCTCAGCCTATAAGTGAATGCAGAGCCCTAGCTCATCCAAAGTTCAAATCAATCTCAGCCTATTAGTGAATCAAATGTAGAGCCCTAGCTCATTCAAAGATCAAGTCAATCTCAGCCTATAAGGGAATCAAATGCAGAGCCCTAGCTCATCCAAAGTTCAAATCAATTTTAGCCTATTAGTGAAGTGAATGCAGAGCCCTAGCTCATTCAAAGATCAATTCAATCTCAGCCTATAAGTGAATCAAATGCAGAGCCCTAGCTTATTCAGAAAAAACAATCTCAGAATCTCAACCAAAAGAGCCTCAGTTCATTCAAAGAGAAGACATCAAGTCTTCCATCCAGACAAATCAAAGCCGAGCTCAAGCTCATGCAATCAGCCTTGTATTCACAGCCTAGCTTCATACAAAAAGAGGTTTATCAGCCTACAAATGGATCAAGCCGGGTCCAAGCCTGCACATACCTTGCATTGAGTTCCACCTCAGCAAAAAGAGGTTCCCAGCCTACAAATGAGCCTTGTATTCACAGCTTAGCTTCGTACAAGAAGAGGTTTATCAGCCTACAAATGGATCAAGCAGGGTCCAAGCCTGCACATACCTTGCATTGAGTTCCATCTCAGCAAGAAGAAGTTCCCAGCCTACAAATGAGCCTTGTATTCACAGTCTAGCATCATACAAGAAAAGGTTTATCAGCCTACAAATGGATCAAGCCGGGTTCAAGCCCGCACGTACCTTGCATCATGAGTTCCACCTCGGCAAGAAGAGGTTCCCAACCTACAAATGAGCTTTGTATTCACAGCCTAGCTTCATACAAGAAAAGCAGTCACCAATCTTCAAAGAGGAGCAAACCTTCTTGCCAGTCGAACTACGTTCTGGGCTTGATTTCTAGGACACCCTTAGAATACGTAGGCAGTTTAGGAAGAATTACCCTAAGTGCAGCCCAATAAATAATATCACTCATACCCAAAAAATGTGGTTCTTTTATCTTTAGCCTTCAACTGATAACAATCTCGGCTAAAGAGGGGCATCTGTAAACACCCCATTTTTGCCACCCTTGGCATAAGTGAACCAATATGGCAGGTTTCTGACCTTTAATCCAAAGATTTTTTATTCTCCACTGATCCCCACAGCAGGGTCATGGGCTATTATCTGCATAGATGCATAGGTCATAGAATTATCTTTGAAACGAGACCAGAATTGCTCAATTCTGATATCAAATGAGGAAGATACGACCATTTTAGTCGGATGATACATATAAGGGAGGTTTCTGAAATTATTATAAATAATAATCCCAGGGGCCTTCATGCAAATTATCCTAAGTCGGATTGTTTGAATTTCAAATCATCATATCTTGATCATCCGATATCGGATTCAGATGATTCCAAGACTATTATTCTTCATTCATGATGTTCTACAAAGTGGACATAAAAAACCCGGGTACAAATCAACAGTGGGTCCCATGCAAGCTTGCATGCAAAATTATCGTTAGAACTTCAAAGCTTCATATCTTTTCCATTCTACATCAGATTCAGATGATTCCAAGACCATTATTCTTCATTCATGATGTTCTACAATGTGGACATAAAAAATCCAGGGTAAAAGTCTCCGGAGGGTCCCATGTAAAATTACATATGGAAATGGTCATTTAATATTTAAAAATTCATATTTTGATCATTCCATATCCGAATCAGGTGATTCCAGTCTCATTGTGTTCCATTTTTAGTGCTCTACAAAGTGGACGTAAAATATTTCTGGTAGAAGCCTTCGAAGGATCTCATGCAGAATGGTCAGTCAAATTATCGATAATTGGTCCGCTTAAACTTTAAAAATTCATAAGTTGATCATTTTATTTTCAAATGAGGTGATTCAAGTTCCTATATTCCTCATTTTTAATGTTCTACAAAATGAAGACAAAAAATTTGGAATAGAGGCCATCAAAAAATTTCATGCGGGATAACAGCGAAAATGACCCGTAAAATGACAAGGAGAAAAGACTTAATCCAATCAATCCAGTTAACTCCAATTCAAGCCACTTTTGGTCCAACCTAGCTCAACCCATATCGTTTGGTCAACCTAATAGTCTCAACCCATTTCGAATTGTCATCTATGTGCATAATATTTATATATAATATACATATTTATATAAGTTTACATATATTATATATATATATACATATATATATATATATATATATATATATATATATATATATATATATATATATATATATATATATATATATATATATATATATATATATATATATATATATATATATATATGTATGTTATTAAATATATGTGTATATATGTATATAATATATATTATTATATGTAAATGATAATTCAAAAGATTTTGAGAAGAAAAGGAAAGAGGGGAGAGAGGAAAGAGGGGAGAGAGGAAACGTGAAAGTGAAGGGGGATTTCGGTTTTGGAGATAATCCAAAAAAATTTTGAGAAAAAAAAGGAAAGAGGGGAGAGAAAAAATGTGAAAGAGAATGGGGATTTCGGTTTTGGAGATAATCCAAAAGATTTTGAGAAGAAAAAGAAAAGAGGGGAGAGAGGAAACGTGAAAGGGAGTTTTTTTAGGTTTTCTAGATGATTTTCAAAAGATTTTGTTGGAAAAAAAAAGGGAAGAAGAAAGAGGAAAAAACGTGACCTTTTCTAAGGGAATCCAAAAGATTTTGTAGGAGAAAAAAAAAGAAAGAGGGAGAGAGGAAAAAAGTGAGCTTTTCTAAGAAAATCCAAAAGATTTTGTTGGAGAAAAAAAGGAAAGAAGAAAGAGAAAACGTGGGGGTTTTTAGGAGGCTCACAGTTTTAGGGATTGGAGAAAAAAAAAGGAAAAAAAAAGGGGAGAGAGAGGACGTGAAAAGGAAGAAGATTTAGGGTTTCTAGATTTTTTTTTCAAAAGGAAAAGAAGGGGAAGATAAAAGGGACGTGAGAGAGAGAAGAAATGGGGGGATTTTCCAAAGAGAAAAAAAAGGGGGAAAGAGAAAAAAAAACGTGAAAAGGCTTTTGGGGCTATGTTTTGGGAGAAAAGTAAGGGAAGAAGAGAGAAAAAAGAGGGGAAAGAGAAAAAACGTGAAGAAGGGGAGAGGCTCAAGTTTTTTGAGAGAAAAAGAAGGGAAGAAAAGAGAGAAAGGAGGAAGAAAAAAAAACAGAAAAAAAAAAGAGAAAAAAAAACGTGAAAAGGGAGTTTGATAGAGTTTGGGCTCTCGATTTTGGGAGGAAAAAAGGGAGAAAGAAGAAGAAGAAGGGAGGAGCAAGTAGAACCTACGAGCATCTAGGTAACTGCCTCTACTTTTATTTTTCTTCTATTGTTTTGCTTAACTACAAATCCCCATCTCATAAACCACTCCACCTCACCATTAACCAATTTCCATCATCAATCCAGCCTACACTTGGCTTTCAATCCCTATACAACCATCACTCTAACCGATTTCATCTCATACTTCAATCATCAGCCTTGTGCTACCACCTACCCGTAACCCCACTCACTTCCATCTCGTATTGAACCAACCAACTCCTCACACCACTTACCTGAACCTAGCCATGTTACAATACCCGAACCTGTCCATCAAGTCCTAGACCAATTCCCCTCATCCATTGTATCAACATTCCTCATCTTACCCTTGATCTTTTCATTAAATATGGGCCATTGATTGAATCTATGATCATGATATGCTTGAATAAAAATCTGAATTTTGATTCTTTATCGTGTTAATATGATGCCCATTCAAAATCTGATCCATTGAATGTGAAATTTGTTTTGATCATGTGATGAAAATTTATCCATTGATATTTGAATGAATGAATTTGACTAATTGATGTGAATTTAATCTGAATCGTTGATCTTTAAGATCCAATCATGTGAATGGATGGTTAATTAATCTGAACCATTGATTTTAATCTGATGATGATTTAATGATGAATTAATTTGAGCCATTAAAGTCTGATTAACTGATGTTATATGATCTGAACTGTTACTTTCAATCATCAATCAAATGTGATTTCAGTCACATTGTTGATAATCGATGCATTGAATCTAGACCGTAGATCTGAAAATACGTTTTTGATTGATTCTCATATGCTTTGGTTGTTTCTCACATTCCATATTTGATGTTATATTTGTTCACATGCTATGTTCAGATGCTCGTATGTATACACTACTATAATTGGAATGGTCACACTGCCATAATTGGAATGATCACATTGTCATAATTGGAATAATCACATTACCATGATTGGAATGATCATACTCACATGCTATATTAACTTCTTATTGTCACAATTAGGGTAGAAAACCCTAAAAAATGGAAAGAAAATAACAATTAGGGTTGGAAACCTTAAAAAATGGAAAGAATGCAGCAATTAGGGTAGAAAACCCTAAAAAAATAGAAAGAAAATAATTATGGTAGAAAACCCTAAAATGGAAAGAAAATAACAATTAGGGTAGAAAACCCTAAAAAATGGAAAGAAAATAGCGATTAGGGTAGAAAACCCTAAAATGGAAAGAAAATAGCAATTAGGGTAGAAAACCCTAAAATGGAAAGAAAATAATAATTAGGGTTGGAAACCTTAAAAAATAGAAAGAATGCAGCAATTAGGGTAGAAAACACTAAAATATAAAGAAAATCGTAATTAGGGTAGAAAACCCTAAATATGGAAAGAAAATAACAATTAGGGTCTTGCCATGCTTAGAAGATAGCCTACTAGATCATGTCATTTAGGCTCTTGCCTTATTTGCAATACATGCCATATTTAAAAGATTTTTAAACAATCTTACTGTATGTGAATTTCTTGCCATAAATATTTTATGTGCCATATTTAGATAGAATATTCTATTTTTTGGCAATAACTTATTTTATGCAACACCCTAGTCAAACTGCCATATCTGCACACTTCTAGAAGACAATCTAGGCGTGGGGACATGCATTTAGGCACCCACATTCTTGGGAAGGGTATAATGGGAATAATAAAATCTTAATAAAGAAAGAGAATTATTTGCCAAACCTTCCAAAATTAGAATTCAGAATGAAAAGGGTAATTTAGGACGATTTGCCCCTCGGCAAACCCTAAACCTAGAATAGGTTCTAAACCCTAAACCTAGAATAGGTTCTCAATAATTAACCTAGAACAGGTTATCCAGCCCGAACTATGCGGATTCTGATTCCTAGTGCAAACCCTAGGATACGTAGGCTATTTGGGAGAAACCCAAATTCGGACCCACAATTTAGTCCACTCGGACTATCCATAGATCCACTAGGATATATTTATTCACACCTTAGTCCACTTGGACTATCCATAGATCCACTAGGATATCTATTCCCATTTCAATCTAGAGTCCCGAACTACGCGGATTCTGATTCCTAGGGCAAACCCTAGGATACGTAGGCCATTTGGGAGAAACCCAAATTCGGATCCACAATTTAGTCCACTCGGACTATCCATAGATCCACTAGGATATCTACCCATCGCCCAAACTACGCGGATTCTGATTCCTAGGGCAAACCCTAGGATACGTAGGCTATTTGGGAGAAACCCAAATTCGGATCCATAATTTAGTCCACTCGGACTATCCATAGATCCACTAGGATATATTTATTCACACCTTAGTCCACTCAGACTATCCATAGATCCACTAGGATATCCATTCCCATTTCAATCTAGAGTCCCGAACTACGCAGATTCTGATTCCTAGGGCAAACCCTAGGATACGTAGGCCATTTGGGAGACACCCAAATTCGGATCCACAATTTAGTCCACTTGGACTATCCATAGATCCACTAGGATATCTACCCATCACCCGAACTACGTGGATTCTGATTCCTAGGTCAAACCCTAGGATACGTAGGCCATTTGGGAGAAACCCAAATTCGGATCCACAATTTAGTCCACTCGGACTATCCATAGATCCACTAGGATATCCCTCATATTTTAACCCAAATAGGGTTATCCACAATTTAGTCCACTCGGACTATCCATAGATCCACTAGGATATCCCCCATATTTTAACCCAAATAAGGTTATCCACATTTCAACCCAGAATGGGTTATCCATATTTTTGACCCAAATAGGGTTATTCTTAGATCCACTAAGACTATCTATCAGTCCACTTGGACTATCCAGATCCTAACCCATAGGGTTTTCTCAACCTTTCAAGCATAAACTTAAACTTGAACAATAAACTTAATCATGCACAAGCATAAATCACAGCCATAAACTTTAATCACACCTGAACTACGATGGTGAACCTGATTTTTGGAATAATTCCGTGATACGTAGGGAATCTGATGGATACAGATTCGGTTCAATGACATCAAACCACTTGGTTTGGTTTGGTTTGACAAATAGAGTCTAGCATAGGAAAGGTATAGGAGACCGATTTCGATCGGGCGGTTTGGGTGCCTAACCCCTTCCCATAATCGTAACCTGACGCTTACCCAATCTCTGATGGACCATAAATCCAATCTAAGGGTCATGAGTCAATCGAAGTCTTACCTTGGGGTGAGATTTCACATTTCTAAGGTCCTAGACCTAAATCTAGGTGGCGACTTCTAAAGATTTCCATCTTTGTCCTCACATGGCCATTATTAGTAATTTCTTATCAACCCTAATCCTCAAATTCACTCCTCATGGTTCTCCTTGGGATTTTATCAAGAAAATCACATAGATCATAATAGGTTGATATTGCCTATCTTCCATAGAAGTCTTATTCCTTAGAGTTTACATCTGTAGAGATTCATTTCATACCTTTGTTTGTGATAGAGAGTCAATCTCTTCTCAGCAAACTCGATCTTCTCCTTTGCTTTTTCTTCTTATCTTTCTCTTCCTTCTCTTCCTTCTCTTTCTCGAGGGTTTTCTAATGTTCTAAAAGAGTGAAAAAGGGCTGAGTGATGTCCTTTATATAGAGAAAAACTCTCCATATAGAGTCCTCATTCAATTAGGAAAGCAATCCCTTAGTTTAGGAAAGTTTTCAAAACTCAGAGTCTGATCTGATTTCTCACGGTCGATCATACGGTAGCATAAACCATTGACCGTAGGGTCAAAATCATCGACTGTGGGGTTCTGGATTTTATATTTTTGGTTCCCTTCCTTATGGTCGACCATACCTACCCAGGTACGCGACCTTAGGTATGTTTTTAGTGTTTTAAAGTCGATTCTCATACATGGTTTGTAATCTATCTTCACACGCTCGGTCCACTTGGTCCAGAAATGATAGGAAGACCTGGCACGACACGGTTTGACCAAGTTAGTGGAGTGCGGGTCTTACAAATTGAGTATAAAAATAATAAAATAAAGCTCATACAAAGTTGGGAGGCTTTACAACCCTTGTGAGTAAGTGCTTCGTACTTTGGGAAGACTTTGAAACAACTCTGGAATGCCTGGTAATGCTCTCCTCTCTTAAACATAACCTCAACACATCATATAGCTCTTCATAAACTCACTCGATCTTATACAGCTCTTCTATAATGGGAGACCAACATTCAATGCCTTTAATGCATTGAGAACACATCAAACCCCATTATGGCTTTCATTGAAGCTTTAACCAACAATCATTGCTCACAACCACTCATTCAAGCACTTCATTACAGATTAATGGCACCACATTGAACCCCTAGAGGTTGGTGGTAAGAATCACAACCTTCAAACCACACCACACCTTCAAGAAAAGGTTTTTCCCCAAAACTCGAGCTTCTTCCCTGTTTGACATCCCCCAAACCATTCCCAATAGGAGAGCATTCAAAATAGAGCTCGTAGCAACTTGAACGGTCTGATTTGGACTCCAGATGGCTGAGATATGGCCGTTACAATTTTGGCCAATCAAAATAGTATAAAAAGCATTTTTTATAGCCTACAGTGCACCTGCACTATACTGAAGCGATGCTGCACTGACACGTTAGAGCTCGTGTCGAGTTCTCATTGGCCACTCAGAGAATCTTGATATCGGCCATTATATCATATCAAAAAGGTGGGATTAGCTTACCATCATCAGATCTATCATATCATGTCAGTTGATGTCAAACTTGATGATATTTGTTAGAATTGGATCAACTGTGCCATGCGTCTACATCGTCTCCAATTGGTACGACAATTGGAGACTGACAATTGGTTGTCGGATGCGAGCCACGTAGGTATGTTTTAATTTGACGGCCATGTTATATCTGAGGTATGTAGGATAATCTATGACATCAATCCATTGTATCAGATGTGAGAAAGAAGCGGTTTGAGTTTCTCTGAACTTGAGCTCCTTCAGGAAGGAAGGAGAAGAAGCAGAAGATGTGGTTGAAACCACAGGGTTTTTAGAACATCTTGAGTCTGAAAATGGTGACACTCTTCGACCTATTTGGGAAGCATAAAGTACATGAGACATCTATTGCAGCCAGCAACAACGAGAACGTGATCTCCTTATCATCCCTTTAAGACGATGCGGAGGTGGAAGACGAACCCTCACTATCATATCCATATCCATAACCATAGGAGCTATCTTCTTCAGAGTATACTACCACCCCACCACCAGGCCTTGATGTCTTCCGTGGATCTTCTTTTGCTTTCCTTCCATTCTGCCAATCTATGTAGTAAAGCTCCCCAGTCTGCCAAACATACATCCGAAAATTAAAAAACAAATTGATCAGATTTTTATTCTCGAGTAAAGAAACACTGAGATGTATAACTTAAGAATCATGAAAAGAGAAAAAAAAACCAGGTACGTAAATCGGAAGAAGAAGAAGGTTAAATGATGAAAGACAGATAGAGAGTTAATGAGTAGACAACAAAAAGAAAACATAGAAAAGCGACCTCTGGGAAAACCTAAACACAAAAATTTTAGAGGACAGAGTGAAAGAAAGTGCAGTGGTCAGGTATTGCATTTAATGGAAGAGGGGAAGATGAGGGTAAGAGGGGGGAAACATAAAATCGAGGCATTGTTCCCACTGATAAGGAAGAGTGACGTGCGAGTTGAGTTCGACGGCGTGGTCGGTGTTGGTGAGAGTATCTGGTTCATCTGAAGTGGCCGACAGACCAACGCCTCCACCGACGACTGTTCCGTCTCAGTTTAGATAGCAGTTTTATAGAGAACACTCCAATGATGCTGTAATCGTCGCCATATTTTTGAGCTGTCATTGGAAAGCCAGAGAAGAAACAAACAAACAAACAAACAAAGAAAAACGAATGAAAAGGAAACAATATAAGAGAGTGGTATCAGCAACGACTGCTGGTTAGAAAAGAACAAATACACAAAGTAAGAAATTCCCTATAAAGTGATCTCCACCTATTTTACCTTTCTCAGGGTATCAATAAAAGGAAGCTAAAATATAAACGAGATCAATCTTCTCCACCTTTCCTCTCCCCCAATAAAACTCACAAACCGTCTCATTGATCCCTTCTCTACCTTTTCCTCTCCTCCGCAACCACCATCACCACCACCATCGCAGGTCCCACCACCACTGATCTCCACCGCTTCTAACTCATCCATCTCGTGCTGGACTGCCAAACTCTCTTCCAAACGAAGCACATCGTTGGTACACCCGTGAGGCGGTACCAGTCTCACCGCCACTGACCTCCACCGCTTCTTTCTCTTCTTTTTCACTTACAGTTGCAGAGAGGCTTTTGTTCCTTGTAGTAGGTAGAAAACCAGAAAATACACTTTCAATTACATTCGACCTTTAGATTGAAAAAGCACCAGATGTCCTTCATCCAACAGCCAATTGTCGTCTCCAATTTTCGTACCAATTGGAGACGATGTGGACGCATGTGCCATAGTATAGTACCTATGCAACACCAAATCAGGGCCTAGTCTAATAGATCAGAATTGTTGTTGTTTTACAATTGGCTACACAATGGATCTTTTATAATGTTCGTCAGATAAACCAAAAAGGGCAGGATCTGATGTAAACCGTCAGATCGTAATCTTAGCATCAGTGAAGATCGGCACAAATTCACGCCATTCAATCAGAATTCGTAAGCCATAGTACATTGTGCCCGTCTCATCAAATCGAGGAGTACCAACCATGTGACGCGGCCCATCAAATAAAGTTGCTACCAGCCAATAAAATGGCTTGCAGAAGAATCTTGACACGTCCCGTTAGCCACACTATAGCCCGCCTTCTATTGGGCCATCTAATGAGAATCTGAGCATCGTGGCACCATTGTGAATGTTGATAATGAATCTCCCCTTTTTATCTTCACGAAAAAGCCCCTGTGCAATTGAGTTAATCACCTCTGTAATCGTGTTTGTTCAAGAATCATACATTCCTAGGAAAAACTTGTAGAGAGGTTTTCTCTCTCCTGGAATAATGTTGAACAGGTAGTGGGCATGCATGCATGTAGGCGTGCAGGAAGGCCTGTGGCCGCCTGCCATGCACCTGCTTGTGGGGCTAGCTTGCTGCCCTGCTTGTTTGTGTGCTGCTGGGGGTTGCTGTTGTGGCATGCAGTGGCTTGTGGCTGTCATGCCTTGTGGCATGCACATGCTGCCCCTACAACTGTGGCACGACACCTGGTGGCATGGACCAACCTAGCAGCTACTGTGTCACCTGTGACATGGCTGTGGCCTTGCTGCCATGTGGCATGCCACATCACCTGTGGGTCCCATCCATAGTCTCTCCTCTCTCTCCAGATTCTCTCTCTTCCTTTTCTCTATTTATTCTATGATTGCCACATCGTCACATCACCACATCAGCTATAATTGCCACGCAGTCAGTGTGACCCACTATGGGATCCATACTTTCTCTCCTCTTGCCACAGCATCAGTGAGACCCACTCTCTCTCTCTCTCTCTCTCTCAATCACTCTATGTAACTGTTGAACACATATACAAGGCTAGCTCGTCTCTTCCACTTACACATACACCATTGCTACTTGCATAGACACTCTCTCTCCTACACTGACACTGTCTCTCCTTATTTCTCTGACTGTAAGCTCACTATCACTGCCACATCAATGAAGTTGTCAACAATGACAAAACATGACCAACTGAATAGGTGTGAAAGATCAGCGGTTTTGCTCTCTAAAAAAATCTGGTAACTTTACAATTTTATGAGCAAGGGATGTAAATAGAGAGAAGGCTCAGCCAGAGCAGCGGGCTATAGCTGTGTGGTATAATATTCTACATCCTCGTACCTCTGTATTTGCATGGCATTGTCTTCATCAATCTCTTCCATCAGAGGTTAAATTGCAATGTAGGAATGTTCATATTGTTTCCCGTTGTTATCTATGTAAAATTTTCAATTGTATCTTTCTTCAGTGTGAAAATTTAGTAGATATATGGAATGTTTGTCAAGTTTATTTAATATCAGATGGCCTGGTTTTGATTCCATCCATCTCCAATTCTTCTGGTGGAAAAGGAAAAGGCTATTGTGGTAGTCCCACAAATTTGGATGGCTAAGCTTTTTATTACAACACACGTAATATGGATGGAAATGAACTTATCATGTTTTGAAGGTCGTTATTTATCTATAGCAATGATCTTGGTGAACCTAGAGAAGTCTATTGGTGAATTATCGGTTCATTCCCCTTGTTTTATAAAATCAATCCATGATTGGGTTTTTGCAACTCGTTTCAAGTTTATAGCAAGTGTGCCTAAATCAACTATGATAAAACTTAAATGGATTAAACTGCTGGATAATTGGGTACAATTAAATGTTGTTGGATGTTTTCTTGACAACCCGAAAATAGTAGGGCCAGGAGGTATACTATGTTCGTCATCTGGGGCTGCTATTAGATCTTTTGCACTGTTTTTTGGCTGAAAATTAAATTATGCAGTAGAATTTTCAGTTCTTATAATTGGCATATGCCAAGCCTAGGATGTACGCTGTTCCAAACTTTGAATTGAGTCCGACTCAAGCCCCACTAGTTGAAGACTTACTCAAGGCTAATATACTTTGGTTTTAATCAGAATTGGATGAGTCTGTCTCAATATCTTTACAATATTCAATGGAGGATCAGTCATAGTTTCAGAGAGATTAATCAAGTTATTGATGGTCTAATACGTTTTGCAGCTAGAAATATGATTTCAAATTATTGGACTTCGCCTCCTAGTTTTGTGTTTAGAGATATTAGTTGGAATGTTAATGAATGTGCTAGATTTTGTTTTATTTAGTACTTTCTATTAAAATTAGTTTTCTCCATATAACTGATGGCATTACCAAAAATAGGGTAGGAATCTAATTTTGTTTTTATTGCTATTTTAATCAATTTCGTCCTGCTAATGGTATTATCGAAGATGGAGTAGGTTCGTATTTTTTTTCCTTTTGTATCTTTATTTACTTTTTTTTTTTTTAATATATCTATTTGTTAACTTCAAGCAAAAAAGAAATTAAAAAAAAGCCTTGATGTGTAGAATTGTAGGTGAGCTGGAAGCTTATCATCACACGTATTATTTGGAGAATGTCCTCACAGCGATAATAATGCAGGCCGTGGGGACTTTTTGTGAAAGAGAGATGTGTGAAAGAGTCGGAGCATAATCCATGACACAATAATAACTACGATGTGTTTGGGGGATCGAGAACTTGAGAAGAGCCAATGTCGGGTGGATGGTCGACACCTGACACTCCCTTAAATTCAACGATTGATTTTAATGAAAGTTATTTAAAAAAAAAAAAAAATCTGCAAGAACTCAACTGTGGATGTGAGGGAATGCCAAGTGTTGGCCATCCCACTTACACTAGCTTGAATGAACCTAAAATGAGCCCAATCCGCGTTTGGGTGCTTCTGGATGCCAGCTGTGACAGAATATCAGAAATAAAACGCCAGTCAGCCAGTGATATTAAGACTATCGGAAGAAAAAGAGAACCAAAGCATAACAAATAAAACAAAAATAAAAAAAAAAAAAAAAAAAAAAAAAAAGGAAAAGGGAAAAAGAAAAAGACAGCACGTCCACAACAATAATTTTCTGAGTGTTTTTGACATCAATAATGTTAAAAAGCGATTTGCATGAAAGTTACGAAAATAGAAAAAAAGAAAAGAAAAACAAAACACCTGGCCAACAATAATTTTCATCAATCATTTGCGCGAAAAATACGGAAATCTATCGAAAAAGTGATCACCTTTGTTTTAGCTTTTTAGGCAGCTGCTGGCTACGATTTGAATTATAATATTCAATTCTTCAATTAAAAAAAAAAAAAAAAAGAACCGTTGTTCTTATCATCCCAAAAGGGCAACAAGAAAATTTGGCTATGTATTTGCTTAAATACATGAACTCTAGATTTTAAGAATCTCAAAATGGAGGCTTGAATCCACAAAGCTAATAATTATGGAAATTCTTCTTCAATTTCCAATGGTTATGTTCTTTTCCTTTCTGGTATTTCTTTACTATTTACTTCAGTGGAGATCAGGGAATACCCAGATCAACCCTAGCAACAAAAAGGTTCCACCAGAAGCTTTAGGGGCATGGCCAATCATTGGTCACCTCCATCTCTTAGGTGGCAATTCTATTCCTCACATTACTTTAGGAGCAATGGCTGACAAATATGGGCCTGTTTTCACCATTCGTCTTGGCATGCAACCTGCTATGGTCGTAAGTAAAGATTAGAGAGAAATCTTATTTTTATGAGATTTGAAAACCTTAATCGTATTACATGTAGCACGTCTCTTTATAGAGAGTTACATAATAATCGATTGGGATTCAATCCCTTCAGTATAGGAACTATAAAACAATATAGAGGTACAAGATATCAACACGTATTACAACTGATTTTTAAATTTGAATTTTGGTAGATGGATCAGATACGTTTCTTTCAGTCAACGTTGGTCGACCTCCTTTATTTTTGTTCCTTCTGTTTCTCTTAATAGCTTATCATCCTCCCGCAAGCTGAAAGGTGGTAAGCACAGTTGAAGCTTGGACTGGATAAACTGTAACCGAATGGAGTTGAGTCCTTTGGTGAATATATCAGCAATTTGATCTTTGCTTGAGATATATTTGACATCAATCAGCTTTCGTCCCACGAGCTCTCTAACATAGTGATAATCAACAGCCACATGCTTTGTACGTGCATGAAACACTGGATTAAATGCTAGGGAGATAGCGGACACATTATCACACCAAATAGTTGGGGGTACTATAAGAGAGCAACGAAGTTCACGAAATAGTGAACACAACCAAACAATTTCAGCAGCTGTGTGTGCTAGACACCTGTATTCAGCCTCCGAGGAAGATCGAGCCATTGTAGGTTGTTTCTTGGCACTCCATGCAATGGGGTTCACACCAAGATAGACACAATATCCGCCCGTCGATCTTCTGTTTATAGGACATCCTGCCCAATCAGCATCACAAAATGCATTGACCACCATTGGGCCTCGTTGAATATGTAACCCAATTGTGATTGTTCCTTTGAGGAAACGTAATATCCTTTTTACAGCAGCAAAATGAGACTCATTTGGTTCATTGAGAAATTGAGAAACCTGGTTGACTGCAAATGACACATCAGGTCGTGTCATGGTAACATATTGGAGAGCACCCACGAGGCTGTGATAGTGTATGACATCTGGCAGAAGAGGACTATCAACAATGCCCAATTTGTTTGTAGAGGCTGGTGTGCTAACTGGTTTACAACCAATCATGTTTGCCCTTTTTAAGATGTCAAGGATATAATGTGATTGATCAAGATAGAGACCATCATTGTCCCTTGTCACATGTATGCCTAAGAAATGAGTTAATGATCCCAAATCCTTCATTTTAAAATGCTTACCAAGCCATTCCATCAGATGTGTGAGTTCCTGTGGCAGATTTCCAATGATAATGATATCATCCACATATAAGAGTAGATAAGTGGTGATGGATTGTTCATGATAAATGAAGAGGGATGGATCTGATTGGGACACATGGAAGCCATAATCAATCAATTTGGTTGCAAATTTGTCATACCAAGCTCTTGGTGCTTGACGAAGACCATAAATGGCTTTCTTCATCAGACAGACGTGGTTTGACCGTGTGGGGTCTGCATACCTTTGAGATTGTTCCATGTAAACAGTCTCTTTGAGGTCGCCATGCAAGAAGGCACACTCAACATCCATTTGGCGTAGAGGCCAGTTGTTGGAAACTGCAATTGTCAGAACTGTCCGTATTGTAGTTGGTTTCACCACGGGACTGAAGGTTTCAATGAAGTCAATGCCCGACTGCTGTTGAAAACCTTTGGCCACTAATCGTGCTTTGTACCTACTGATTGTGCCATCAGAATTATGTTTCACACGATAGACCCATTTGCATCTGATCACATTCATCGTATGATGATATGGTACTAGAGACCATGTTTGTTGTTTCTGAAGAGAGGTGAACTCTTGGTCCATTGCCTGTCGCCATTCTGCTTTTTTATATGCCTCTGAATAACATGTTGGATCGATCCTGGGAAAGAGAAGACATTAGTGCAAAAGGAATATGATGAATGGTGTGAGAGAAAGCCTTCCGTTTGAATATACCGGACTGAGAGCGAGTTTGCATGGAGTGAGTATGATGAGTGGAATGTTCGTTTGGTGGTGGTGGTGCCACAATATTGTCGGATATGGCGGGAGATGGGTTGTTTGGGACTAGGAGCTCAATATGTTGAGCTGGTGTAGGTGTGGCCGAATGTGGTTGGGCTAGTGGTAAGGGCGTTGGATTGTGAGAAAAGTGATTATGAGGAATACCACTATCACCTATTGAAATACCAAAGAAATCTAACTCATTGATGGTGGCTGGTGGTGATTGGGGAGGTGGATTTGCAAATGGGAAGACATCCTCATTGAAAACCACATGGCGTGAGATGTACAGCCTATGTGTTTTCAAATCTAGACATCTATACCCTTTATGAATTGAACTGTAACCCAAAAAACAGCATTGGCTAGATTTATATTGAAGCTTGTTGGTTGTGTAAGGCCGTAACCAAGGAAAACAAAGACAACCGAATATCCTTAGATTAGAATATGTTGGTTTTGTTTTCATTAGTATCTCATAGGGTGTGGTGGTATTTTTGTGTAGAATTGGCATTCGGTTTATGAGGTAAAGGGAAGTAAAAAAGGACTCTAGCCAAAACTTGGGTGGCATTTGGGCATGGGCTAGTAGAGCTAAACCAGTTTCGACGATGTGTTGATGTTTACGCTTGACTACGCCGTTTTGTTCAGGTGTATGAGGACAAGACAATTCATGTGTGATTCCATGAGTGATAAGGTAATTTTTTAAAACATTACTAGTGAACTCACCACCACCATCTGAACGGAATTTAATGAGTGGATATTGAAGTAATTTTTCGATCTTGGATTTAAAAGCCACAAAAATATTAAAGAAATCTGATTTGAGCTTCATAGGGAATAACCATGAATACTTTGAAAAATCATCCACAAAAAGTACATAATAACAGAAATTAGAACATGATTGATGTGGGGCAGGTCCCCAAACATCACAGTGAACTAACTGAAGGGGCTGATGTGATACCGTCTCTAAAGTAGAAAAGGGTTTCCTAGTTGGCAGCATACGGTCAGCCTTCCATTGTTATGGATGGACAAAGAAGAGAAAAGAGATTGTTGAATGACTATAGATGGATGACCCAGACGAGCATGCCATTGAGTTGGAGAGACCTTCGAACTAAACCGAGCTTGTGGAGAACTGGATTTGTTATTGATGGATGGCCTAAATGGATAAAGGCCATTCTCAACGGGGCCTTGGTAGAGGATTGTCCCTGTGTTCTTGTCCTTTACAACAAAACCAAATTCATCAAATGAGAAAATGCAATTATTATCAGCAGTAAATTTATGAACTGATAATAAATTAGTAGATGCTGAGGGACAACAAAGAACATTTTTTAACTGGAATGAAGAAGTAGAAGTAGGAAAAGAAAGTGATCCAATATGAGATATGGGAAAACCTTGACCATTGCCGATCTGGACAGAGTCATTACCATCATATATGGATGCATTATGTAGATTCTCAATGTCAGGTGTGAGATAATTGGTAGCCCCTGTATCAGAATACCATGTGTCAGTGGCAGGCATGGTGGAGGAAACCATAGCAGCAAGTTTCTGAGGAGGATGGCGACCTTGATAGGAATAGTCCATTCTATGATAGAAATCAATGGCCACATGTCCCATTTTATGACAAATTTGGCACTGTGGTCGGTTACTACTATTCAATGGTACATTTGGTGATGGAAGTAATCCATTTGAGAATTTACCTCTTCCTCCATTATTAGAACGTCCTTTAAATGATGATGAACCACGACCCGTATTGATTTTACAGGGTCGGTAGGCAACAAAAGCAGTGTTGTTTTCATTTGGGGTTTCATCAGCCAAGGCAAGTTCCTCACAGATTAACAAGGTATGGAGTTCTTCAAGTGATAGTTGAGATGTTCTGGATCGAATCCTGACTGAATATCCGAATTGCCTATAAGTTAGAGGGAGGCCATCAAGTATATAAATAACCAGATCATCATCACTAACCGGTGAACCAGATGCAGCTAGTTGATCAGAAATATTCTTGAACTGCTGCAGATAATCGGTCATGGATTGTGATCCCTTTTTTATCCGACTAATTTGTCGTTTTAGGGACATCACGTGAGCGGGTGTGGTGGAAGCATACCTTTGTTTTAGTACGTCCCAAGCTTTCTTTGCAGAAGAGATACCCACTATATAAGGTAAAGCTGATTCTGTAAGAACCGTATTCTAAAACCGGGTCTAAACCATGGTTTTATATGATGACAGGTGTTCCAATTATAACCGGACCGGAGGGCGAAGCCGGGTGACGAACCACTCAAATTTTCAGGTAAGAAAACTGTAAAAATATGCCTAAAACTTATACCGGTCTCACTATACCGGTTGCGGTATAGTGCAACCGGTATGTGCCACCGGTATGGGCATATAATGCCCATAATGCCATACCGGCCTCACCATACCGGTTGCACTATGGTGCAACCGGTATGTGCCACCGGTATGGTATACCGGTTGGACTATACCGGTTTGAGTGAGTCTGTGGCACTCCAACCGGTATGTGCGATCGGTATACCATTTTCGACTGGAGATAGACTCCAGTGAGCCTTTCTCTCAGAATGGAAACTTAGAAAGTTTCCATTTCGAGGAAAAACCTTCCATGGATGGTCTCCCTCTATTAATAGAGAAGGAAATACTCCATTGCTCCTTCTCAAACACTCTCGCCGTCTGGAGAAGAACTGAGAAGGAGCAAGGAGGAGGTAGCCGCCCAGGAAGGAGGAGCACACCGCCAACCGACAACCACAGTCGGTAAGTGCTCCATATTGTATTGTTATTTAGAGAACAAATCGGAGCCGTGAAGCGGCGCAACGATCCAAAAGGATTAAAATTTCCATTGTTCTTCCTCATTCGAATCTAACCTAGGTTTGATACGACATTATAGCCGACAATCTGAAGGCCACTAGAGGGTTTGGACCTTAGTAAAGGGTAGGGGAAACCCTAGAGACCTAACTGTTAGCCGACAAGGAGGGGAGATCCGAGATCTCGCTCTCGGATCCAAACCGCGGGATATACCGGATGGACTATAGGTCTAGCGGTATGGCCTTGCGGTATATACCGCAGGCACATACAGGTCTCATTTAGTGAGATCTGAGTGAGACCGGTAAGTGCAACCAGTATATACCGGTCGCACAAACCGGTTGCAGTATGTGCAACCGGTATAGTGCCACCGGTATACATACCGGTTGCACATACCGGTCTCACTATGCTGAGACCGGTACCTGCAACCGGTATGGCTTTCCGAGCCTGGTTTGCTTGGCCAAACCTGGTTCCGACCCCTGAAACTTTAATAAATGAATTCTAACATAATTATGTGATTATGTAGGACCTGTAGACACTGTGAGTAAGCTCTCTGACGCAGAACCGAATCATTATCACGCGTCAGGTAAGGAACAAGACCCCAAACCTAAATAACTAAATAACAGTAAACCTTTGTGAAATAGTTTGTATCTGGAAACATATATTGCTTGATGTCTGTGCATTTCACATGCCATGTAGTCGTTTCATTTATCTAATTATAATCATGCATTTCATATGCTAGGATTGTTGTATGTTTAGGCATGTGTATGTTTTAGTTAGTGAGTGGAATGTGAAGGGGATGTGCCCTGGATATATCCACAGCTAACATTTTTCTCGTATCGCCTTTTACCTTAGCAAACTCAGTGCGAATAGGGTATCAGAGGGAGGACGTGGGATTGTGGTTCTTCCTGCCCACCAAACTCGAGCCCTATCTCTATGTCGTAGGGGGGTTGTGCTGGGGTAGGGTTATATAGTCTTTACCTTAGTAGACTTGGTGCGAATAGGGTATCAGGGGGAGGACGTGGGATTTTGGTTCTTCCTGCCCGCCAGACTCGAGTCCTATCTCTATGTCGCAGGGAGCCGTGTCGGGGTCAGGCTAATGATATTGTATTGACATCTAGGACTGGTTAGGAACGGAACCCACTTGCAAGCCCTTGCCAATAGGGGTTTAGGTATTGGTACGGTATGGGGTATCAGGGGGAGGACGTGGGATTGTGGTTCTTCCTGCCCGCCAGACTCGAGTCCTATCTCCATACCGGAGTGAGTGTTGTGGGGCAACAGTAGTAGTGTGGTAGGTGCCTGACTGTTGGGTGTGCTAACACTCTCGAGCATGGAGGTGCGGTGGCCACCAAACCTTACCATAGCATATTTGCAAGTTATACCTGGCCCAAATTGTAATGTTATCTCATGCATATTGTACTGTTGCATTGGTTTTGTACTTACTGAGCTATGTTGTAAGCTCACCAGATATATATATATTCTTTTTCAGATTTGGATGCAGGGTACACTGTTGACGACATCGTGGCTACTCCAGCATATGGTACTATTGCTGCCATTGATACTCAGGCAGAAGAGGACGAGCATGATGCGTCATGCGAGTGCTCGTTCTGTGTCTACTCTCAGTGACTTGGATTATTTTTGGTTAAGCTTTGTAATAAATATTATTTAATTTTGATGGATGATGGAATAAATTGGGTATTTATTTAAATTACAATTTAGTTCTCGGCTCGTTTATTTATTTCCGCTGCTATGTATTATATCTCTGATTTTGTTAGACTGCTTGAGAATGATTGGTTGACACGGTCTATTGAGATCCTGGTGTGAACCGTGGCATAGAACCGGTTCACTCACACTTATGGTTCATCCAGAATTGGGGTGTGACAACTTGGTATCAGAGCTCTAGGCTCTGTCCAGCTAATCATTCTGCATCTAACTCTGTCCAATGAGCTGAGTTAGGAAAATTAAAAACTTTAATAAGAACATACCATAAGCTTGTTTGATGCTTGAGACTTAAGAAAGATGCATAATATACATATAATGGAAGAACAATTATAAACATTTAAGAATTTGAAGGAAACAAATTTGACATTTCATAAAAATTTCTTCAAGTACAAGTGAACAACAGAGTACAGTCCACAAGTCGGACAGTTACTCTAGTAACAAAATAAAATACATGAAAATCAAATTAAAACTACATCTGCCTAAGGTGGTGTAGCAGGCCTGGATGGTACTGGGTCTACAATATCATAGTCTCGCTCGTACACCTTTCTGAGCTAATGAACCTGGTCCTGTGTGACCCTTAGGCTACGAGCTAAACGCCCTAACTCCTGACCCATCTCACGCTGAGAATCCATGAGTCCTCTCTGGGTATCAAGAATGTCCCTATGGGTATCAAGAATGTTCCTCTAGGTATCAAGGATGACTCTCTGGGTATCTCTGATCTCCAAAAACATGCTCGACACAGGGTCCGAAGGGGGACGGGATGGTCCAGCAACTGAAGAAGGCCTGGATGACCTAGTAACTGGAGAAGGCCTAGATGGTCCAGCCACTGGAGAAGGCCTAAAAGGTCCTACAACTAGAGAATGCTGGGGTGTATGTGCTGGGATGTCCTCCATGTGCGCATCCCCATCATCTCCCCTCTCAGCTGCCTCTGCTGCTGCAGCTGCTGCTACTGCTAGGGCTGCATGGTTCCTAGGTAGGAGAGGACGAGCCTGTAACTCCTCTTCATTGAGCTCTAGATCATCCATCTGCATCTTATGGATGGCCTCGGCATCTATATCAGAACACATAGTGAGCTCTACAGCCACTCACCCTGGATATCCACTCCCAGGCGCTGTAGTAGGGCTGTAATCAACCTACCATAGGGGAGATTGCCCGACACGCCTGGCATGGCTGCGTGAATCATAACCCGCATAATCATATAGGGCAAACAAAGCCGTTGCCGAGTAGCCACACAGTAGGTGAGATACTGTGTCAACTGGGATAACTCTCCATAATGTCCACTCTGGGGAACTATATTATGCTGAATAATCCGGCAGTAAAGTCGAGGTAAAGGACGTAGGTTGGAAGCCAACATGACTCTACCAGGTAATAAAATCTGTGCGGCTATAGCTGCCCGTAAGTCCTTAGTGAGATACCCTTTGGCTCTGGGCGGACAGTAAATGAGTTCCCCATCATCAGGAATCTCTAGAAGGGCCGCTAACTCGGCGACGTTGAATGAAATCATCACCCCTTTCACATAGCTGGTGATGCGTATATCTCTGGCATGTTCCCAATCCGCCAAGTCACCTTCCACCTCCAGGTTGGTGTAGAATAATTTTACCAGGTTGGGACGTGTAGTCTCCCTATAATGAATAAGGGATAACCAACCCACAATCCCAAAAGTAGGCTCCACATCGAAGCGGTGAAGATGCTCTAAGTTGACAAAACGGCCTGCTTCAATACGCTTGGCCCGAAACCATGCAAGGCGTGAAGCGGCCGCCTCTGACCGGAAGTACCTCTCATCATATAAGACTGGAGGGGGATGTGTCCTGTTCATACCAGGCAGATATGAACGTTTCCCCGCTCCACGACGGCCAGACATAGTGTATCTGTTCAACAAGAAACCATAGTCAGTTAGAGACAAATATAGACAATGGAGAAAAATCCTAACAACATATCGAATATGAATGAAACAATCTATGAAGGTGCTACAATGCTAATATAAGTTAAACAAGTTCGTTAAAATAGAGAAATAAAGGTATAATCACAAAATTGTCAAAAATTTCAAAAAACTAGAAACCTAGGTTAAAAAGTCAAAATTTTTAGGTTTCCATTAAACCAATCGATAAAACTCCAAATTGGTTGAGGGGTTTTACCCATTTAGACCCCTAAAACCTTTCTCAAACAAAGAAAGAAGTTTTCTATGGCTAAAAACTTCCAAATCAAGAAAAACCTAGATTTTTGGTATGAAAGACGATGAAAAATTTCTAAAAAAGAGAGAAGAAAAGAGGAGCTTACCTGAGAGACGAGATTGGCACACTAGAATCAAGTAGAAACAATCTTGTAGACATCGGATGCACTGTAGAGACTCGGAGACTCGGAGAGAAATCGCCACCGGAGTAAACTCAAAAGAGAAAAGTGATAAATGAACCAAAAATCACGATTTTAAAGCATTTTTGGCTATACCGGTCGCACATCTGGGCTGGATAGTGCGACCGGTACCTCCCTGTGGTATGGTGCGACCGGTACCTACCACAGGGTATACCGGTTGCACATACTGATGGGCAGTGCGACTGGTACTGCCTGCGGTATGGTCCAACCGGTATGTATGATCAGCCATACCGGTCTCACTCCAGGAGAGACCGGTACCGCCATTGGAACCCTACAGAGAGAGGCGATGCAAAACCATCCCTATAAATTTTCAAAACTCGATTCCAGACCTCAACCTCACGCTTGCATAATAAGACATTGTACATAAGGGAAATTTCGACAGAATAACTAAAAAAAAATTTGTTTATGAAAATTCTTTTTCCTTCTTTCCTGTTAATGAATACCTAAGCTGCATATGTTGAAACTAAATTATTGGAATAATTTTCTAAGTTGTTCTATGTGTTTCAATGTATTCAGATATCGTACAGGAAAAAGTAAATTGCTTCAATGGTGGGAGGAAATGGACGTAGAGTTCATCGCAGGCGCCGTCACTCAAGGCCGCCTACCATGGATAGAAGTTCAGGAATAGAAAATTCAGAAGAAAATGCAAAAAGGGTGAGAGGGGAAGAACTCAATCCCCTAAATGACACTGAAAATATCATAAAGGAAAATGAAGAATGTCCGTCACAAGGACAACCTTCTACTAGCTCCGAGACAATGATGGCGAACTTGGTCACTAATATGGAGGTCCAGCAGAAGAAGTTTTTTGAGGAAATGCTAAAGATGTTTAGGCCACCTGGGCTTGTGTCGACACCTACAAACATGCCATCCACAAATGCTGAGAATGTACAAGCTGCACCAGTGGGGGTTAGCATAGCTAATGAAGTACCACCACAACAGGATCAACCCAACACAGTACCCCAACCAGTTACAGGGACGCCAGTTCACAACCAATATCAGGGGGGGTATCAGTATCCGTATCAGGGTGCATACTATGGAGGGTATCAGGGAGGAAATCAGAGTGGCTACCCATATCAGCCACAATGGTATGGACAGGCACCATATGGGCAGGTTCCTTATGCTCAGAGTAGCCTATCTAGGGCAGTGGATGGATTCTTGAAGCTCAAACCGCCTACCTTTACAAGAAAGTCAGGGAAAATACTGTGGCCAGCACAGTGGATAGCTGAAATGGAGAAAAACTTTCGGCTACTGGATTGTCAGGATGGGGACAAAGTGTTAAATGCCACCCACATGCTGAAAGAAGAGGCCAATGGGTGGTGGAACTCTACCAAGTCGTACCTGGAAACCAAGCATCAAATTATCACTTGGCCCATATTCAAGGAAGCATTCTTTGACATGTACTTCCCCAGGAGTTTTCGTGATCAGATGGAAAGAGAATACCTTAACCTGCAACAGTCACAGATAACAGTGGAAGCCTATCAGCAGAGGTATGAGGAGTTATTCTTCTTTGCCCCAACCAGTATGCAGGAGGAAGCAACAAAGACTCATCGTTTTACCATGGGTCTTTGGGGTGCTATCCGAGAACATGTATTGGGCCGGGGAATGAACATTTATAATGAAGCGGTACAGGTGGCTCGGGTCATTGAGTCAAGTCAAAGAGAAAGTTTCATTGCACAATGTAGGGGTCTGAAAAGACCTAATCCTGAGATCCAAGGTGGAAAAAACAATAGGCCATACCGTCCATTCAGGCCACCAACCAGCACCGTACCTCCCAGACCGGCTCTTGCAATGCCACCACAGGTCACGAGACCTAACCCTAATGTAAAATGCTTCAATTGCGAACAGGTGGGGCATTATGCCAGAACATGCCCACAACCAAAGAGAGAGCAACAGCAAGGCAAGGTGTATGCTGTTACCACAGAAGAGGCAGCCGCATCACCAGATGTGGTTACAGGTATGATTTTGTACTTGTTTCTTAATTGTTGCATTAATTATTTATGCATTTGAAACTAAGGTATAATTTGAACTAAAACCTCAGGTACAGTAATTATAGCAGGGGTACCCGCAAGAGTCCTGTTTGACTCCGGGGTAACCCATTCTTTTGTATCCGTGTCATTCGGAAAAGGACTAGGACAACCCATCAAGACTCTACAACCAAGTCTGTTAGTACGGTCTCCCATGGGGATGGAGGTGGTATTAGCAGAATATTATGGTCCTTGTCCAGTGCATATTGAAGGACGAGAATTGGAAGCCAATCTAGTCCAGCTGGAGATGTCAGATTTTGATGTGATTCTGGGAATGGACTGGTTATCTAAACACTCGGTGAACCTGCTATGTGTCGAGAAGAAGTTAATATTCAAAGACAATGAAGGGATTGAGTTTAACTTTAAAGGGGCTAAGTTGCTCAGGAAGAAAAAACTCATACTCTCAGCCCTAAAAGCAAAGAAGTTCCTAGAGAAAGGGGGAGTAGGATACCTTGTGTCAGTGGTGGATGTGACCGCTGACCTGCCAAAAATGGAGGACATCAATGTTGTACGAGAATTTTCAGATGTGTTTCCCAAAGACCTACCTGGGTTGCCACCAGACAGGGCTACTGAGTTTGTGATAGACCTACTCCCAGGGGTGGCACCTGTGTCTAAAGCATCGTACAGGATGGCTCCTACAGAGTTGAAAGAATTAAAAACTCAACTGCAAGAACTGCTAGACAAGGGATTTATAAGGCCTAGTATCTCACCTTGGGGAGCACCTGTGCTCTTTGTCAAGAAAAAAGAGGGTAGCGTACGGCTCTGTATGGACTATCATGAATTGAACAAGCTCACTATCAAGAACAGGTACCCACTACCAAGGATAGATGATTTGTTCGATCAGTTACAAGGTTCAAGTGTATTCTCGAAGATTGATCTGAGATCAAGGTATCATCAGCTCAAGATTAAGGAAACAGACATCTCCAAAACAGCTTTCAGGACGCGTTATGGACACTATGAGTTCCTAGTAATGTCCTTTGGGTTGACTAATGCACCTGCATCCTTTATGGAGTTAATGAACCGGGTATTCCATGATATGCTTGATACGTCGGTTATCGTATTCATCGATGATATCTTAGTATACTCTAAGAACCAGGAGATGCATGCAGTGCATCTAAGAGCAGCGTTACAAAGACTGAGAAGAGAAAAACTATATGCAAAATTCAAGAAATGTGAATTTTGGTTAAAGGAAGTGGCCTTCCTTGGTCACGTGGTTTCTGCTGAAGGAATCAAGGTAGACCCCAGTAAAATTTCAGCCATTGTAGGATGGGAGGCGCGGAAGACAGTTGCTGAAATTCGTAGTTTCCTGGGCTTAGTTGGATACTACAGAAGGTTTATGGAAAATTATTCCAAGATTGCTATTCCACTCACCAGATTGACCAAAAAGGGGGAGAAGTTCCTATGGACCGATGAATGTGAGAAATGCTTCCAGACGTTGAAGTCAAAACTGGTATCAGCACCTATATTGACTATTCTAGCCCCAGACCATCCATTTACATTATATACAGATGCTTCAGGTTTAGGACTGGGTTGTGTGCTGATGCAAGGAGAACAGGTGATAGCCTATGCCTCAAGACAGCTGAAAGAGCATGAGAAGAACTACCCTACACATAACCTAGAATTGGCAGTGGTCATTCATGCTATCAAGACTTGGAGGCACTACCTGTATAGCGAGAAATTCCAAATTAAGTCTGACCACAAAAGCCTGACATATCTGTTCACCCAGAAAGACCTGAACATGAGGCAGAGGAGGTGGTTTGAACTACTCAAGGACTACGACTGTGACATTCAGTATCACCCTGGCAAAGCTAACATCGTAGCTGATGCACTGAGCAGGAAATGGGCATCGAACCCTGAAGCAGGACCAAGTACAAATGCAGCGTTGTGCGCTGCTGTTCCTGGCACATCAGAGGATGAAGAACAACTCCTAATAAAGTCAGAAGATGATCCTATTGAGCAAGGGTTGATACATCAGTTTACTCTAATGTTTGCAGCATTGAAAATTTTGCCCGACTTGAAGGAAGAAATAAAGGCAGCAGTCCTACAGGACCCATACCTCAGGACAGTTCAAGAGGATTTGGAAAAGGGTCGAGTCAATCCTAATTTTTCTTTAGATGCAGACAAGGTACTCAGATACCGTGGGCGTTTGTGCATACCTGAAGATGAAGATCTGGAAATCCGAAATCGAATTATGTTGGAAGCTCACTCCACCCCATATTCAGTACACCCTGGAAGCATGAAAATGTACCACGACTTGAAAAGGTTGTACTGGTGGAGGGGTATGAAAGCTGATGTGGCCCGACAAGTATTTCAATGTTTAAACTGTCAGCAAGTTAAAGCCGAAAGACAGAGGCCTGCAGGATTACTACAACCATTACCCGAGCCGGCATGGAAATGGGATTGTATAACCATGGATTTCGTCACCGGATTACCTATGACTCCGAGGTCAGTAAATGCAGTATGGGTAATTGTAGATCGCCTCACCAAAACAGCCAGGTTTATCCCTGTTAGACCACAATATACTATGGACAGGTTGGCAAGGTTGTACGTGGACAATATAGTAAGGCTCCACGGGGTTCCAGAGAGTATTGTATCTGATCGAGATCCACGCTTCATATCTAAGTTCTGGGAAGGACTTCAGAAGGCAATGGGGACGAAACTAAAGTTTAGCACAGCCTTCCACCCTCAAACTGATGGTCAGTCGGAGAGGACCATTCAGATTCTAGAAGACATGCTTCGGGCATGTGCTATAGACTTCAAGGGGGCTTGGGATGAGAAGCTTTCACTCATTGAGTTTGCCTACAACAACAACTACCAGTCTACGATCCAGATGGCCCCATACGAGGCCTTGTATGGCAAGAAATGTCGAACACCATTATTATGGGACGAAGTTGGAGAATGACGGATCGTAGGACCAGAATTTGTGGAAGAAACCTGCAAGGCAGTAGACCTAATCAAGAACCGAGTAAAGATAGCTCAGGTGTGTCAGAAGCACTATGCTGATAACAGACGACGGGATCTTGAATTCATGGTTGGTGACAAAGTATTCTTGAAGGTGTCACCAGTAAGAGGCTTGAAGCGGTTCGGCAGAAAAGGAAAATTGTGTCCTAGATATGTGGGACCATATGAAATTCTATCCCGATGTGGCAAAGTAGCCTATCAACTTGCATTGCCACCAGCTATGTCTAGTGTCCACGATGTCTTCCACGTGTCCTTACTGAAGAAGTACGTGAGAGACCCCTCACACATTCTTGTTGTAGACCCCTCAGATTTGACAGAAGACTTAACCTTCGAGGTGGTGCCAATCCAGCTCATTAGTAAAAAGGTACAACAACTCCGAAGGTGAGCTATCCATTATGTCAAGGTAGTTTGGAAAAGTCAGGACGTAGAAGAAATTACTTGGGAAGAGAAGGATGTCATGCGACAAGAGTATCCCCATCTTTTCGACTCTAAAAGTACGTGCAATTTCGGGGACGAAATTTCTTTTAAGAGTGGGGGAACTGTGAGACCTACATGCAAATTTCGGGGATGAAATTGTTTTTAAGGGTGGTAGAGTTGTAAGAACCGTATTCTAAAACCGGGTCTAAACCATGGTTTTATATGATGACAGGTGTTCCAATTATAACCGGACCGGAGGGCGAAGCCGGGTGACGAACCACTCAAATTTTCAGGTAAGAAAACTGTAAAAATATGCCTAAACCTTATACTGGTCTCACTATACCGGTTGCGGTATAGTGCAACCGGTATGTGCCACCGGTATGGGCATATAATGCCCATAATGCCATACCGGCCTCACCATACCGGTTGCACTATGGTGCAACCACCGGTATGTGCCACCGGTATGGTATACCGGTTGGACTATACCGGTTTGAGTGAGTCTGTGGTACTCCAACCAGTATGTGCAACCGGTATACCATTTTTGACTGGAGATAGACTCCAGTGAGCCTTTCTCTCAGAATGGAAACTTAGAAAGTTTCCATTTCAAGGAAAAACCTTCCATGGATGGTCTCCCTCTATTAATAGAGAAGGAGACACTCCATTGCTCCTTTTCAAACACTCTCGCCGTCTGAAGAAGAACTGAGAAGGAGCAAGGAGGAGACAGCCGCCCAGGAAGGAGGAGCACACCGCCAACCGACACCACAGCCGGTAAGTGCTCCATATTGTATTGTTATTTAGAGAACAGATCGGAGCCGCGAAGTGGCGCAACGATCCAAAAGGATTAAAATTTCCATTGTTCTTCCTCATACGAATCTAACCTAGGTTTGATACGGCATTATAGCCGAGAATCCGAAGGCCACTAGAGGGTTTGGACCTTAGTAAAGGGTAGGGGAAACCCTAGAGACCTAACTGTTAGCCGACAAGGAGGGGAGATCCGAGATCTCGCTATCGGATCCAAACCGCGGGGTCTACCGGATGGACTATAGGTCCAGCGGTATGGCCTTGCGGTATATACCATAGGCACATACAGGTCTCACTCAGTGAGATCTGAGTAAGACCGGTAAGTGCAACCGGTATATACCGGTCGCACATACCGGTTGCAGTATGTGCAACCGGTAGAGTGCCACCGGTATACATACCGGTTGCACATACCGGTCTCACTATGCTGAGACCGGTACCTGCAACTGGTATGGGTTTCCGAGCCTGGTTTGCTTGGCCAAACCTGGTTCCGACCCCTGAAACTTTAATAAATGAATTCTAACATAATTATGTGATTATGTAGGACCTGCAGACACTGTGAGTAAGCTCTCTGACGCAGAACCGAATCATTATCATGCGTCAGGTAAGGAACAAGACCCCAAACCTAAATAACTAAATAACAGTAAACCTTTGTGAAATAGTTTGTATCTGGAAACATATATTGCTTGATGTCTGTGCATTTCACATGCCATGTAGTTGTTTCATTTATCTTATTATAATCATGCAATTCATATGCTAGGATTGTTGTATGTTTAGGCATGTGTATGTTTTAGTTAGTGAGTGGAATGTGAAGGGGATGTGCCCTGGATATATCCACAGCTAACGCTTTTCTCGTATCGCCTTTTACCTTAGCAAACTCAGTGCGAATAGGGTGTCAGGGGAGGACGTGGGATTGTGGTTCTTCTTGCCCACCAGACTCGAGCCCTATCTCTATGTCGTAGGGGGGGTTATGCTGGGGTAGGGTTATATAGTCTTTACCTTAGCAGACTTGGTGCGAATAGGGTATCAGGGGGAAGACGTAGGATTGTGGTTCTTCCTGCCCGCCAGACTCGAGCCCTATCTCTATGTCGCAGGGAGCCGTGCTGGGGTAAGGCTAATGATATTGTATTGACATCTAGGACTGGTTAGAAACAGAACCC